>DWDW01001753.1:0-11103 GCA_018245635.1 Mimoniades versicolor eupheme | reverse complement strand
ATAAAACCAATGGATCGTAAGCAGGGCCAAACTAGTAGCAGAAGACCTGGACAAAAAGGCAAAAAAAGATATTTTAAACGTAATCGTTATATAAGTGAGAATGATACTAATTATACAAGCACTTCAGCTAAAAAAATCAAAACCACTGAGGAATTAGAATATAACATGGATCCAGGCATGAATTATTGTATAATTCAATTCACCACTGTTTTTCTAACATTACAGCAGATAGTTAAGTGTAAGGACTGCAATGGTGATATCGTTTTTAGCAAAAATTCGCAATGTGGTTTAGGGTTCAAGCTTTCTGCCCAATGTCAGTGCAAAGAAAGCTTAATTCCATCTTCGCCGTTCATCGATAAGGCATTTGAGATCAATCGCAGGCTTGTTTTTGCTATGAGGATGCTCGGAGTTGGTTTCCAAGGAATTAACAATTTTTGCGGATTGATGGATTTAGGACACGGCCTCTGTAACAGTACTTATTATAGTATAGTAAATAACATAAAAATTGCTGCAGAAGCCGTTACCAAAATTGTTTTCGAAAAAGCCGTCTCTGAAGAAATAAAAATGAATGAAGAGCAAGGACATCCAGCTAATGAACTTTCTATATCTGGCGATGGTTCATGGGCAAAACGTGGTTTTTCTTCTCTTCTCGGGTTAGTATCAATCATTGGAAAGTATTCAAATAAAATTCTGGATGTTGTAGTTAAAAGCAAGATTTGTCAAGGATGTTCGAATTGGGTCGGAAAAAAAACACTGATGAATATGCGCTGTGGTATGAGGATCATAAAGATGATTGCGATGCTAATCATGAGGGAAGTTCAGGAAAAATGGAGGTCGACGGTATAGTAGAAATATTTCAAAGATCGGAGGAATTGTATGGCGTCAAGTATGCTAATTACATTGGAGACGGCGACATCAAGACGTATAAATCTTTATTGGAAATAAAGCCCTGGTGATGACTTTACTGTTCAAAAGAAAGAGTGTGTCTTACATGTTAAAAAACGTTTGTATAAACGTGGACTCGAAGCTAAAAAAATATGAACAATTGAAAAAAGCGAAATTACAAATGTCGAAAGCAGCTAGTAAAGATGAGAACGCTGGTGAAGATGCAAAACCCAAGAAAACTCGAAAAAATTCTGTCGGTAAAGATGCTGTCAAAACGAAAAAATTAACAAATAAATTATTACAGGAACTTTCTATATTTTACGGTTTAGCAATTCGTTGGCACCCTGATTCTCTTGAAGATATGAAGAAATAAGTTTTAGCGGGGTATTATCACAATATTTCAACAAACGAAAATCCGCAACACTCCTATTGTCCAATAGGTCCTGAGTCTTGGTGTAAATGGCGTAAAAGTGAAGCTGCGGGTACTTTGGACAGCTATGAGCATTCCCCTGCTCTGGATGATGATGCTCAAGCTATTTTAAAGCCAGTTTACGAGAGCTTAACGGATGAAAGCCTGTTAGAAAGATGTCTCGGAAATAACACTCAAAATAACAATGAAAGCTTCAACTCTTGCGTCTGGCAACTTGCACCGAAGCATCAATTTTCTGGAAAAAAAAATTGTGGACATCGCTGCATGTTGTGCTACTTGTACATTTAACGAAGGTTTTAAAGCTATTTTAAAGATGATGGACGTAATGGGTATTAAAAACGGCCCATACGCCGATCAACTAGCCCGAGATCGTGATGAGCGAAGAATCTATAAAGCTGATCGTCAAAGCACAAGTGACTCCAAAGAGACAAGAACTGCCAAAAAATCCAAGAGTCAAGAAAATGAAGACTATGAGAGAACAGAGGGAATCCTTTATGGTGCTGGGATCGCCGATTAATCGTAAGTGCATATTTCAATACAATTTCTTGAGAATATAGTTACTTAAAACTTTAAACGCATTAATCTCGAAACTACTTTTTTTGGTCTACTGAAGCTAAAAAAAAACGGTTCGACCGATTCGTCTGAAATTTTAACAGGTCATTCTAAATAGTACTGGCTCTCGACGGGACTAGAAAAAATATTTTCTGATGAGTATTTCTACTTTTTTTATTAAAAAAACATTGCAAAAAAAGAGTCGTTTTCAGACTCGTACTTTGAATTACGCGCCATTTTGTCAACTTTTTTTTTTAATTCTAGTCCCCGCCATAACTATACTTATAGTGATTAAAAATCCGTCTTATTTTTTAATTTCAGATCAAAGGGAGAGATAAAACCTCCTTCAGCAGCCAGGTCTTTTTTTTTTGAGAGGGGAACTTCAGCGCCACTTTTGGAATTAAAAAAAATTTTTTTTTTTGTATTTACCATCATTTTTGTATTGTTAATAAGTAATAAAATAAGCCTAAAAAAATTTAAAACCCTTAGTCATTTCTGTCATATCAAAAAAAAATTTTAAAAATAGGCTAAATTTTAGGCCGCTAGACCACCGGGTCCCCTTAATACTTACTAATAGAAGTTCTAAGTGAGCTTTCGCTCGATCGACTTTTCACTTCGACCTCTGCCCCCACGATGATGAAATCTATCAAAAAAGACAAAGCCGTATTAAAACAACATATCAGCGTGATTACGTGAATGATTATAAAATTTTGTGAATATTACTTAGTGGGACGACGATGAAGAGAGAGGATATTTCCTCTTTATAGGTCTCCGTGAAGCCAACTCAAAACCTAGTGCAGTTGAGAGTCGGCTAGGCGAGCTATAGGGCGAATTCGGAACTGTGTCCGCTTCTGGCGTACCCATGTTACCTTACCCATGGTACCTGTGGCTCGGGGTCGATGTCTGGTTGGGCTTAGGCTCGGGCTCGGGCTCGATCTCGGGCTCAGTTTCGAAATCAATTTTAGAGGGTTCGGGCTCGAGCTCGTGCTCGATCTCGACTTCCGAGGGCTCTAACAGTGGACAAGGGTCACGATTCGGTGATGGCCGCCTGCGGACAATTTTATTATATACATTACAAACATAATAATTGAAAAAAAAATTGAAAATGATAACTAACAGTTTTATAACATATTGTACGCATTTTAATTACCGTGCTTGTCGTTTTCGCGGAGGTGCGTCAGGGAGGAGTATACGCTGAAGTTCGACTTGTCGCTTGCGGTGTACAAACTCCTTTCGAACGGACATAGAGTTTAGGCGGCGCTTAGTCAGTGCTCTTTGCGCCCTGACATTTATTAACTCCACCCTCCAAAAATAAAATACCCTGGTATAGAAAATTAATCTAGACAGAAATACATTTTCAGTCACAGAAAGCACAATTATTATTATATTTACGGTAGAGGCTCCTCCAGGCTATTACGCTCACGTCCGCACCCGCGTTGGCCTCCACGTCCACGGCCGCGTCCACGTCCTCGTCCACGACTAGGCCCGCGTCCACATCCGCGTCCCCGATCTCCTTTACGTCCGTTTCCTCTACTTGTTGAACTAAAATTCATGTTTAAAATGTATTTTAAAGTAACATCACGCCTGTAATCCCCGAATAGGTAGGCAGAGGAATTTGGAACACTCCAGACATATACAGACTCCAAGCCGCTACTAGAAAATCTAAATTAGAATATTTTAGTAGTGCCCGACCCGGGAATCAAACCCAGGATATCCCGTTCGGCAGTCGCACTTGCAACCAACACGACCAACGAGGCAGTCAAGATATGTTACAAAATATTATACACACGTATATGTATACGCAATGCAATACAATAAAAATGTACTTACGGCTGCGCCTCTTGACTGTCGATTTGGTCACTGTAATATAATTCATGATATTATTACACGTATAAATCAAAAACGAATGTGCAACAGCAGTAATAGGCCAAGCAAATAAAAAAACATCAGTCGTCGTGTTAAAGATCATTAGTGAAAATCAGCTTATATGCATTTGCGCATTAGCGTGTAAATATTATTTTCCTAAAATTTGACAATCATTATGCATATAAAATCTAGTGTAAGTGTGAGTATAAGTGCACCAGAGTAATTGTATTATGAAAAATAGAAATGTGATAATATCTCATACATACTTTTCCACGTTCAATGTTAATGAAATCAATTTGAAAGTTTGAATTTAACTTTCAAATTTAATAATATGTATTAATTTTAGTCAATTCAATAAATTCTTCAAAAATTAAACTGTTACTGTTTTATAATTACATATAACACTATTCATTTTATTTCATTAATATTTAAAAAAAATATATAAAATTATTCTTTTTTATAGAAAATATTAAATAAAAACGTTCAAGAAACAACACTCCTATGCACAACGCCAAAAAAAACCAAAGCACAAAAAAAGTATAACCAAACCGATCACCAGACGAGATGTTTGTACGAACCCTTATTTACGTAGTAAGTAGATCTGTCCATGGTGACTACAGTCCTGTATACTGAAAATCATGAATGACGAGTTGCATTTTGAAAATTTCTGGACTAATCTCTAAATATTTTAATCGTTAATTACTATTACCTAGGTAATAGTGAAGTATTATCTTATAATTAGCACTTATTTTACAATAATAACGAGTTATAACAATTTCTATACGACTTGTAGACAACCAACGATGATCGCGTAGTGACAATAGAACTTTTCGAGCTAAAATAATCAATGAAAAAGTTTTGGATTTGTCTTAATTTACACAAATTCCTAAATGAAATATCTTCATAATCAATTAAATGTACAGTGCACATTGAAATTAATACATAAAACAAAAAACTTACTACATTTTTGTAAGAGCTCCGCACTCGCAAGTAAAAAACTTCACACTTCGCACTACAAGTAAAAGCAAATAAAAATGGCGCAGTTTTGCACAGATAATGAATACTGCACAGATGAAATGTTTAATATAGTAACATTTAATGACTGTATGTTGTAATAATATGAACTGTAATAGACGATGTTTAAGAAAAAAGTGAACACTGTCGGTTGGTGACGGTAGTCCCGGTGGACACATGAGAGTATAATTTTTTTGGTGACTACAGTCACCGCGGACGCTAGAGTGGTTAATAGATACCGAACTGTTAGGCTTCCTGTATATGACGCCTGATACGCACCGGTGCCGAACAGCATTACTATGTATTCACATAAAAATCGTATCGCCACCGCGCCGCACCTGCTCGCAGCTGCACCGTCGCTGCGTAAAAACCGTATTGTCTCCGCGTTAAATAATAAACCAGCGACTACAGTTGAGTGTTGCATTGTCCGTGTAAACGTACAGATTTCACTGTGTTCATCATCATCATCAGCCTATTTTCGTCCACTACTGAACATAGGCCTCTCCAATAGCACCATTGAGTTAGATCTTCAGCTCTTTGCATCCAACCGTTTCCAATCACTTTGCGTATATTGTCACTCCACCTGGCCGGAGGGCGTCCTACGCTACGTTTGCCAAGGCGTGGTCTCCACTCCAGGACACGTCTACTCCAGCGGTTATCTGTCCTGCGACAGATGTGACCAGCCCACTGCCACTTCAGCTTGCTGATCCGATGGACAATGTCGATAACCTTGGTTCTCTGTCGGATCACATCGTTTCGAATACGATCCTTCAGAGATACGCCGAGCATAGCCTTGATGTTTCGTATTTATTTACAATTTTAACATTAAGCGAAAAAAAGAAAGTGTTACTTATTTATTTAATCTGCAAGTAGTGGCAGGAACAAATTAATGAACGTAGAAGATTTTGGGTATATCCTGTTTTATCCCGTAGGGAAGACAAGGGAGTATTTCATGTACTTTTCGGAGAATTGAGAAATTATGAAGAAAATTTGTCTTAATATCTTAGAATGAGTGCAAGAACTTTTGATGCACTGCTGAACATTTTACGAACTTCAGCATCAGGATACCAACATGCGAGCTAGCAGTTCTCCTGCGGAAAGACTGGTGGTCATTCTAAGGTTAGTAAAATACATAAATAGCCGCGTTTTACCTGAAATAAAACGCATATTAAAGTACTTACCTCACTGGAAGCTTTTTACTGAGAGAGCATATCCGTTTCCGTCATTTCTTTACCAGTTTCAATACTTTTTTCGACTTTTACCGTGGCGCCACCTGGCGTTCGCGTGTCATTTTAGTTTCTTAAAATGTATCGAGCGAGTTTTAATTCAATGGCTCGAATTTCACCAGGCAGAAATGAAATTAAAGCTTCCAGTGAGGTAAGTACTTTAATATGCGTTTTATTTCAGGTAAAACGCGGCTATTAAAGCACTTGACCGTCACTGGAAGCTTTTTACTGAGATCCTGTTTGTTATCGCCTGGTGACGCCACGTGTATGATAAATTAAACTTAGCAATTAAACGCCAATGTGATAGGATCTATAGTTTATAATGGAAACAACGTAATGATCAATTAATCATATTTATTTATCACCTTACATCCTAATCACAAAATGTTCAAACATAATTGACACAGCATTAATGACAGTCATTTTATGGGATTGAATAACTGAGTAACATCAGATTCTAAATCATAATTTTGTAGTACTTCTCGTCTGTAGAAGTTTCGGAATGTGTTAGCCGATTGCCAGTTTCCACGCGATAGGATTTCATCAAGGGGTTGATTTGTTAACCAGCTTTTAGAAGCTACAGCTGATCGAGTACTTCCTGGAGCGGCTATAATACCAGCTTCATTAAATAGAGTTTTAACCCATCCTGCAATTACAGAGCGTGAAGCAGCCTTAGGTTGTCTTCTAACTGTAATAAACAAATTAAACGATTTAGCAGTATTACGTCTTTCATTTAACAATGTTATAGTTCTATCAATCCAGAATAAGGGATTTAAGTTACGATTATCAGCATTCAAGAACAATTTCCAACCAGACTGCCTGTAATTACTGCTGTCGGTTTTTGACCCGAATAATGGCCAGAATACTATATTATCTTCAGATTTTATGCAGTGATTAGGGTCAATACTAAGTAGAGTCAAGTCATGTACTCTTCTACCTGAGCAGAGTAGTAATAAAATTGCTGTATGTCGAGAAGTTTGAAAAATGTTATTTGTATCTACAATGTAATTTGTTAAATATGATGTTAATTTATTAATGTCCCAAATTGGAGGCTTGACTGACTTTGGATTTTTTAAAGAAATTGATTTTAGAACATGTTTTACAAGCGTATGTGCACTTAAATGACTTGATGATTCCACGTTACACAGTGTAGATACGACAGACTTGTGTAAAACGATTGTATTATATGATAACTTAAAATTCAAATATAGATCACATAAAAATTGTGCTAATTCTGACCCTGTAGGGTTTTTAGGATCAATATTTTTAGATCTAGACCATGAAGTCCAACGTTTCCAGGCGACCTCATACGTTTTTAGAGTAGACTTTCGCCAAGAGTCTTTAAGAAGTGACTGCTGTTCAGTATTCCAGGATTCTATCGCCTCGGACCACCCCCACATTTCCAAACCTCTAGAACTATATTCTCGACCTGTGGTGGTGGGAGTCCCGTCGACGTGTTGACAAGATGTTTCTCTAGGTTTTTCAGTGTAAGTGGTGCTGCTAGGGATCGGGCTTTGAGATCTGCACGCCAAAATACCTTCTGCCATCGAGGAACTACAATTAGGAATACTCCCGACGACTGATTCAGGTGTGCCAACACTTTTGGGACTAGGAATGGTGGCGGGAAGACCCATGCGAGGGGATAGTTCCATGGAACACTGAATGCGTCGTGAAATAGGGCTTGGCGGTCTTTCAGGTCTAGGGATACATAATTGCACACTACATGAGCTGTCGCAGACGCAAACAGATCTATTACAGGGTTGCCCCACTTTGCAAACACCATTTCCACACAAGCCATTTTTAAATGCCATTCGGGAGGTTGGCGATAACGTGACAGGTGATCGGCATGGCTGTTGTACTTGCCTGGGAGATGGTGAATGCTGAAGTGGATTTGATGTTGGTCCAATAAATTTAGAATTTGATAGGTTATGTCTATTAAGGGTAAGGATTTCGTACCTCCTTCTTTCCGAAGATAAGTGACAACTGTCCTGTTGTCGCATTGTATTAGTATCGAACTGTTGCCTAGTTGAAGAGCCTGGATTTGCAGTGCATATAATATGGCCAACATTTCTTTTTGATTGCCATGTAGTGTCCTTTCTTCTTTTAACCAGTTGCCTGAAAATGCTAGGTTGTCGAGTTGTGCACCCCACGCTTGATTTGATGCATCTGTTGTTAGAAAGTGCATCGGAGGAGGATAGTGTAGAGGTGTTGATGACTGGCAATTTTCGATCCACCATATCAATTCGTTGCAAACCTTTCCTGGTAACTGGTAAGCTTTTGATGATGGATTTGGTAGTGAGCTCATGAATATTAGTAACCAACGGTGATTGAGTCGTCCCCGGGGGACAACAAAGCTGGCAAAGTTCAGAAGTCCTATTATTTTTTGTAATTTCTTTAGTGTAGCCTTTCCTTGATCGAGGACTTGACTTACTTTTTTGCTTAGGACAGAAGCCTTCCCCTCTGGCAGAGATTTTCGGTTGTCCCAAGGATTCCACATTATTCCCAAGTAAGTTATGCTCTTCTGGGGATAAAGAACTGACTTTTCGTAATTTATCTGCCAGCCTAGCCTTTGTAATGTTTTGACTGTGAGCATGACATGTTCGTGTAGAGTATGTACCTCTTGATGAACAATTAATAGATCGTCTAGATATACTATAATTCTGACATTCCATTTGTCTCTTAATACTTGAGCTACCCAGTTCGTGAGTATGGAAAAGGTCTTCGGCGCCGTGCTTAGTCCGAATGGGAGGCAAGTCATTTCTAATAGTTCTTGTTTGTAAATTAAACGAAGGAAGCGTCTGTGGGACTCCTTTATTTGCAAATGAAAATAGGCCTGCGATAGGTCCACTTTGCACATCCAATCTCGAGGTTGTAGGAAGTTCGGAATGCGATACATATTTATTAAGTGAAACGTTTGTTTTTTGACATAATTGTTTAACGCTTTGAGGTTGAATATCGGACGGACTGATCCGTCGGATTTTGGAACTAAAAATAGAGGGGAAATGAAACTCGGCGAGAGCTGAACAGTTTTTAGAACTGCCTGAGATTTCATTTTCTCTACTATTGCGGTCATTTGGTCTGAAATGGGAGTGAGAAAAGGGTTTCTCTTTACATTTGGAAAAATGAGTGGAGGCTTTTGGGAGAATGGAATGCGATAGCCCTGGATTAAATTTATTATAATTTTGGGTGCTCCCATTTTCTGCCATTGATGCAGGTAGTTTGCTAACTGACCTGCTTGGAAATGCCTCGAGTCATGGTTTTTGTCTTTTTTGGTTACCTCTAGGACCCCTCGTTGTATGAGCGTTGCATGAGCGTCCTCGGTAACTACCACGTTCGGGCCGCGAGCCACGGTTGTGAAATGAACCTCTGCTAACGTTATAGTACTGATCGTACTGATAGTTAGAGGAATGACCTTTATGTGGATAATATTGATGACCACCCCGCGAGGATGGGTTATGATAAGTATGTGCTTCATGAGAAAAATTACAGTGAGCTCCACGCGATGGAACTGCTGATTTAAATGTGGCCTGCCCCCGCGAGAGGCGGCCTTTAGGTTGATTTGTTTTAATTTGACTATCTGCTTTCGTTGGCCAAAAAGCTTTACGAACACCTCCGGCCCGTTCTAGAGCAGCCGTAAATGGTACTGGATCGAATAAGTAATTTGATGAAGGCGGTATTTTATTTATACATGATTTTACGATAGGCTCTCTAATTTGGCTAGTTATATTTTCTCTTCGCATTTCTATGCTTTCGGCTCGATGGCCGCAAACTATTTGTAATAGATCTGATGAGATTTTATTAAAGGTGCCTTTTTGAAACAATGTATCTATTTTCTCACTCAAATTTTCGAAATTAATTTCAGTATTTTTGGCCCAAGAAAGAATGTCACGAATATTGCTTTGCAAATATTCTTTTTGTTTAAGAATGCAATATGTCAGAGCTGCGTAAGATTTATCAGCATGTGCTAAATGACGTAAAGTATCATATAATTTAACTTCTTCATTTGCCTCTAGTTCCGTAAACCCTGGGGTATGATTATACAACTTTTGGGTATCAGAGTACCTCACTTCTGACCAGGATGTATTACCTAAGCGCTGTACATCAAGAAGCATTTTTAAAAACTTTTCTGGAGTTTTTGGAACGGGTGGTTCCTTTAATTTAGTTTCAATATTAAATGTAAAATCTTCGACTGTATTGTCATTTTGTACAGTCATACTATGTTGACACTCGTCACCATGACATTGTTCATCAGTAAAGTTTGCATATAATTCTCCACTAATGTCAGAACACATCGATGCATTGTCATAGTGTGCAGTATCAACATTGCCCGAAAATATATGTTTACGTAACTCACCGACTTCTTTAAAAAGTTTGTCCATCATTTGTTTAGAACGTCGAGCGCGCTTGCTTTTTCTATGGCGTGGGCGTTGGGATCGCTTTTTTCGATTGCTCGAAGAAGATGAAGAGCTCGAAGAGCTGCTGCTCGAGGTGCTACTGCTGTGGCTTCGCTTGCGCTCTCGGCTCGGGCCAGCTACAGCGTGCTGTTCCACATTCGATTCATTGCCACGACCACTATCCATTTCTGTAATAAACTGATATTAGTAAACTAAAACACACAAAGGACATATATATCTGTCTATTTAAAATAACTCCCGATAACACAGTACTGAGAATAACTTACCTACTAGTAAAGTTATCTTGAATTTATTAAAAGTATGATGAAATAACTCACGATAACACACTAACAAAAACTTACTGGTAAAGTTGTCTTGAAATTATTTAAAATTATAGTGATACGAACGGTAAACCCGTTAAAAGAATATTAACTTACTTTTTGAACACAATTCTTTTTGTGGAGCAAAGTTTTTATCAGGTACCCTCCGAACCTGATTTTAATATTTCACAGATTAAAATACCGAATAAGAACTTATAATTTTTACGAAACACAAATTTAAATTACTAATTAATTCGTAGAATTATATTACACTTGTTGTAACGTCGTTAGGACAGAGTTACAGTGCACAAGTTGTTTCGACGGAAAACAAAACGCCAATGAATTAAAACTCGCTCGATACATTTTAAGAAACTAAAATGACACGCGAACGCCAGGTGGCGCCACGGTAAAAGTCG
>DWDW01001752.1:0-11104 GCA_018245635.1 Mimoniades versicolor eupheme | reverse complement strand
GTGCTCTATCTCTATCTGATCTCAAATAAACACAGATTTTTATTTCAGATTGGACTCAGATACCTTAAATATTTTAATAAAATCAAGTAAACATTTTTGCTTGCTTGAATGTGTATTTGATCTTCCTCTAAACAATGAAATATTTATTATTACTACGTGGTTCGTCAATTTGCTAGCTAATATATAAGTTTGGGTATAATAAATTATTACTATCAGAGGCAGAAGCAGTGTTATTTCAAAATTACTAATATTCGTATGAGAACTGTGATGTAGAAGATTACTTTAAAGCGATGTCATGCTTAATTTTATTTGACATAATTATGCTCCAATTTGTGTGTGGAAACTTTGCTTGCTTTGAAAACGAATGTGGTATTGCACGTTACTAAAAGGACTACTTGAATTCTGCGAAGTCCAACACTCCTACATGTAATCGTCGTGATAATCTAGAGATTTAGCATTACCTTAAATCAATGCTTTGGCAATGAAATACCTAAATTACGATTGTCAAAATATTACTTAGACCTTTTTGTCGTCTTTTATTCAGGACACACTCGTACGTACATATGTATATTGTAGGAAGCGGGATAGAATAGTATTGAAGTATATAGTGTTACTTTCAAGTCAAAAGTGGAAGGTAATTGAAAAATTCCTTTGTTACCCTCGGGAAAAATGTAAAAATATATAAGGCAAGGACTTCCCAACAATTTTCAGTGCTTTGTTTACATGCAAAATAGATAATGTTTACTATCGGTAAAATATTGCAATATACATTAGCCCATTTTTCTATATTCCGCAGGTTATTCAGCGGGTGGAAGCAGCAGCGAGGATGTTACGGACCTCTTCTTCTTCACCAACAGCACAATGTCTCCTGACATCGTGGTGCAGCCGACCTTCGACAACTCCACAAAGAGAGAGTATACAGCCGCTGTGGGCCAGCCCGCTTACTTGCACTGCCGAGTAAAAAATTTAGGTGATCGATCAGTAAGTACTAACATTTTATGATAGTTCTTGTAACGTAGGCTCTGGAGATAGGAAACAGATGTTCAGCTGAACTTTCCTTTTCGATCATAATCATCATACTTACATACGTTGATGATGATGATGATTGGAAATACATAGTCCACTGCTGAGCGTAGGCCTCCCATAGTGTCGTACCCACAATCGATAAGCTGGACATGCGGGTGGAAGAACCTACTGCCTCTCGCACCATCTAGCTGCTGTCCATAGTCTGCCGGAACATTTAGGCCGCGCCATACCGCGATCTGCCAGCACCGAGTTTAGTCGCCTCTTACAACACCTGTATTCCGACACAGGATTTTTTTTCCAATTTCAAACATTAATTTCGAAACCTATCACAGATTGAATTCGAAACTAGAAAGAAAAATTACAAGACAGTAGTTTATTCTATAGAATCACATACCAACCAGTACCTGTTTGATATTTGCATCAGGTCCATGGCTTCAACGGAAGCTACATCAGGCATGTGTCGTGATAGGCCGCAAGCCATTTCCAGTAACAATTACTCATAACTAAAACTACTTTGAATGCTTAAAATACCATAACAAGGATAAAACTTCCCCAGCCGGCGATGGGCCGCAGCATAGACGGTGCCAAAAACTTTGCTCTGCGATTCTCACACGTGTTCAGTGTGGGGACTACCCAAAGCCCACTTAAGCGAGGGCTATGTCCAACAGTGGACTAAGATAAGCTGATGATGAAGGACAACAAAACTTTTACGTCTACCAGCTGTTTCATTCATAAAGCAATACCCATCTTTGGTACATTTTGATTTAATCTATAACTTAGCACTGCATCATTAATATTTCTCACAAAGAAGCTCTGGGTTTGCTTTGAAACTAAAATGCTGGTTTGTGAATTAGTCATACATTTTTAATGTAATTTAAGCCCGAAGGCGGTTAACCCAGACGGTAAGAGAAATTTCGTTAATAATTGTATATTATTCCTTTGACCGAAATATTATTCAAACTCAAGTAGCTTTCAGACTGCGATGTTATTTGAAGTTTTTTTAACTCACACTGCGATTTTGGTATTTAATTTTAAATCGCCGCCAGTTTGAATACATTTTTACACTAACACCTTTTGCAATGACATGTTGGCATCGATTAGGGTTGAACAAAAACTGTTTTAAATCAATGATGAGACTAATATTATTAAACGGTATTAAAATCTATGTAAAACCACATAAATAGCTGTCGAATATTACTCATAGTTGACAAAGATGCCGTACTGATGCGATACTGCGTACAGCCGTAAAGCCTCCCGCGAAATCACCCAATAACTTTTTCTGCGCACTCTTATTACCGAATTCCGAGATTTCATTAGCGACTCTTTCATTAAGTGGCTCCTGAAGTAATTGCATACTTTGTACTCATGGCTGTACCTTTATCGTATTTTAGATCCTTTAATGGGAGTTTAAGGCATCACACAAAAAACATTTTATTTAAAAGCCACCTCTCGTGTTTTCGAGTTTATCCTCATTAGCATCAAATAGCTAACATTTTTATGACTTTCTTACGTGGAGGATATATACATACTTTTTTCCCAATGTATAATAAATGTAACTTCACTTCTGTAATCCCCATAGAGGTAGGCAGAGAAATGTAGTACATTCCCACATTCCACCAGTTACGTTTAGGTCCCACTGTAAAATAGATGGTTGGGCCCATTGACACAAATCGGGCATATTTCCAAATTCCGAGCTACTACTAGAAAATCTAATTTAGAAAAATGTAATAGGACCTCTCAATCGGCAGTGGCGCTTGCAACCAACATGATCAAAGAGACAGGTATATCATTAAAAAAATATATACATAAATGGCGTTCGTTGAAAACGATACTGAGCTTTATGTGAATTAAACGAGGCGCGTTCACAACGAGCAGAATTTCTCGCTTCAATAGCTCATTTTGAAAATTAGCGCACGCCTAACAAGACCCCTCTCTGTATGTCAATCCTTGACCTAAATACTGTCAGGCATCGTTTATGTAGTCGCAAAGCGTAGTGCAGCGACTAGAGCGCAATTAGGATGTTTAATGGTCATAATACACCTACAGTTACTTATCATGACTCATAGAAATAAAACATTACATTTACATGTGCATCTATGGTATACATATCATAACCCTTCTCCTTTTAAGTGGAAACATGTATCTATTGATGGACCATAAAAGTGATCAGATAATGATCGATGTTAGCACGAAAAATATTTGTTATACATAATACTATGATCTTAAATACGAGCTAAGTAAGCTCTACTAAAAGTAAAGTAGTACACCCTATTAATGACAGATTTTTTTTTGTTCAACTGTTGGAATACGGGACTTCTTTTAGAATGAAAGGGTGAAAACCGTAGTCTGCCACGCTGTTCAAGTGCGGGTTACCAGACTTAACTTAAGCGAATATTTTAATTTATATGAATATACATACATCTTAATTTTAAGGTAAAATTTAATAAACACTCTTTATAAAAAAAAAATCCGGGATAAAGTCACTGTTCACTAAGTATATGTTTAATGATTTTATCGTGAAATAAAAGTAGCGAAGTTTAATTTACAATTTCCCAATATGAATAAACTATCCTAAGAATTAAGTTTTGCGTAGGTACGTGGCCCTCGTAGTATCAATACGTGGGAAATCTTTTATTGCGGAGTATCAATTCCCTGCTTCTGTATGAAGGCGACTAGTCTACATCGGTGTCATACAGGAAGCACAATCGCTGTGATTCTTTCTCATGGAGTATCCGTTTACAATACGTTCAGCTTTCATTATTTTAGACCGCTTCAAAGAGAATAGGTATAGGTATCTTTTCTTTTGCCGAGTAAAAAATTCTGTTAAAGCTTTTCTCTCGGATCTCCGTGTCCCCATTCTCGAGTTGCGCCGTAATCTGCGGGAATCGGGGTTTGTGTCAAGAAAAATGAAAATACCCGCCGCCGAATTACGAGAACCGAGTTTTCACACAAAGAACTATAGCCAATATACGAAATAACTATTCGGTCTCACTCTTAGATTCCTTCCACGTGCATATTCACATTACTAATACGCTATTTCCTTGTTTATACATTATGTATGTATGTATATTCAAAAATGGATACAATATTACTTTGTAAAAAACCGCCAAAGAAATGAGAGCGTTACCAGAATAAATGCGTACCAAAATACTTAATATGTTGGTTGTTGAACAGAAATTTTGAATTCTGTAACGATGGATTTGAAAACTTAACGATTTATACTATTGTTCATTGTTCTGGTTAGTATTATAAGTCATAGTTCTTCAAAATCAACAATAGAGCAAAAGCATTATGTAAATGTATTTGCAACCGAAGCCTATTTTAAAATCCTGATATAAGAACTCATCTGCAAAGTTTACATGTCGAATCACGCAACACACAAGAAATGGAAAAAAATATGTCATAGACTTTCACCGCATCCATTCCATTTCATTGAAATAAACGACAGAAACATATCGCCAATCTCTCTGCAGCCCGATACGTCTTCAGGCCGTTTCGTTTTGTGTTTCCAGACGAGACTAGTCAAATTCATTCATTCGTGTCCGGAAAAAGGTTCAAGTTGCAAAGCGAGGGTGCATGATTTATAGTTCGTTTACAATTTCCCCACTATCCACTGATAGGTCTTCCTTGGCCCAGGAAAGTTTTGAGTGAAGCGTTTTATCATAATATTCGGGGGTAAGCTGCTGATTAATAATATTGCGAGTTTGTTCTTTTTGTCTTTCAAAACATTTACGTCCATGATAATGAGTAAACCGCAACAGATCGCAAACTAATCAAAATATTCAAAACAATTCAATTTTAAGCTGACAAAAAAATTTAATTTCTTTGAATTAACAGCAAATTGGTATGCGAGTCATTTCAGATTTAATTTTCACTGTAATTAATGCAATTTTATAAAAGCAATAGAATCAAAGCCTTATCGATTACTCTTGAGAAATAAACGAGAAAAACCTTATCACTCTACAGTAGATACATGAAAGACACGTGTTTCATAATTTCCAACATAAATATATATATAGTAACAATAACGATTCCCATATTTTTTAAATATGGAATTTGTGTTTTTATTATTTAGGACATAACAAACTTCTAGGCTGACCTTAGAGTGTCACAGACTCGTTAAAATTAAGTATAATCAGAGAAATCGCTAAGAAAAGTCATTGGGCTTATAAATTAAATTACATTAAATGTAACCTCTCGTAGGCCCAAACTACGAGTATATACGAGTATGTAACATTGTACAATATTCTGTTTTGTGTATTGTAATATGGTTGTTTCCCCATAAAGTTTGGTCTTTGAAGTGTAAAACGAGTTTGATACTCACAAACCCAATAAAAATAATCATTATATTTTTAAACAAACGCAATTATAAGAGGAGCTCTCTTTCTGAGACGTCCCGCCCGAGCATACAATAAAAACGCTTGCGGTCAAATTACGGTCCTACAACAATGGAGCGGTACTTTAAAATATCATAATTTGAGGCGTGAAAGGAGGATAATAAAAGCGTAAAACAATTTCACCTAGAATTTCAGCAAACATGGTCATAACTCCGAGCGGGGAAACCGTAAAAATCGGGCAACGGAGGCAAAGTCTCTATTTGTCGGTAGCACGCCACGTTAAACACATAGCGACCGTAAAGATTCGCATACAATGTAACGAAAGCTACGCCTATCGAGGCGTAAGAGTTGCTCAGCCGACTTCGATATGCCGAACCGTATCAATCCTTCACATATAGTCACAAAGAAACAAATGAATCCCATTTAGTGATCAGATAAATGATTACGTACCTAATGTTTGTAAGACTTACGTTTATTACTTTTGTAACAAGACAGTAATTACTCGTATTACATATATGTATTATAAAGCAACTTCATATAAAAGCGGAATTCAATTTTCAAAATTAAAGAAAATAAAGAAAAGAAAGTAAATATATTTCATTTTTCATACTCGTCATACGAATTACTTAGAATTGCTGAAGACTGGATATATCGCAATCGGCTAATTCGTATATACCTACCGTATATGCGGACACATGTTCTTTGTAAATTCATAAGTACTAAACCATTTAGGTGTCATACTATAAGCACTTTGATTACTCAGGCATTGACAGAAATAACCAGATCTACATTTTACAAGTCATAATTTTCATCAATTTTCAATCGTGCCGCTGTTGACTATTATTTTTCAAATAAAAATGAGGAGATTTTTTGCAAATAAGCGCGTCTCCAGCATTTAAACCTAGCACCCCTGGAGTGGGAGACAGAGTTTGCATTCCATTCTGTTAACTTCTATCATTTAAAAGTGAAGACGATAAAAAGACGACTTTGAATATACGAGCCATCAGAACGTGGACACAAAACTTGGTCAGGTTAGCGGGATAGTGGAAACAGAAATCAAAGAACTAAGCTGTGGTAATATTTGGCCGAAATTTACATCTAGCAGTCTGAGGACGTCTGAATTAATACTGAGCTAATTGAATTACGAATGAACTGAAAATATTTTTGAATGATAAGTGATGTTATATAAGAGAAAAATAAGATGATTGCCGACAAAATTGTCCAGGAAAATTGTTCCGAGAGATCAAAAGAAAACATTTGCTCCTTTGACATTCATAACTTTGCACCGCTGGTGGAATAAGAAGCATTGAAGCTGCTGAATATATATAAACGTAACATGGAACACTCGCTTGAGGGCGAAGAAAACTTTATTCGTTCTGTTTCACTTTTATTAAAAAAAATATGTCAATAAAGAATAAAAGGAATAGCTGCCGAACATTCATGATGGTAGATGGTAGCCGAGCTCTGCGATCCCAACCCGCACGCCCAGTGTGGGGATCGTGGGCAAAAAGCAGCAGTAAACGTAGACAGGCCGATGATGTTTCACGATGGATCATTACTGAATATTATTAAAACTGTTTGCCATATAATCAACACAAACGATCTTTCAATTTCAACGTAGCATTGAGTTGGCATTTCTAGCAATGACATTACGATATACACATTTTTATATATACACAGGCCAGAGCCCTGACTGAGTAGGCAGAGAGGACTGCGTGCTAAATATCTCTATTCTAACAGACTTGTCGTGTTTCTTTCTTATACATTCATAGCTCTGTTCATACATTCACGCTGGTTTCGGAGACCTCTGACTCTACCATCAGCCAATATCTGGCCTATTTGATCACAATATAAATATTTGATCATAATACGAGTATAAGTAATTGTTTTTATCACAATATAAATTTTGAATGCGTATTGCTAGTTAGCAGTAAAAAATATATAAAAATAAAAAAAAATAATTTGGAGCATTAAAATTTAACTACTAAAAACCTAAAACAAAATTACATTGTTTGCTTTCCAAAGGATATTATTATGTTAACAAGTAAAAGAAACATTTCACAAGAACTTGTGGCCGTTTACAAAAGCAATACCAACTTCATCGCTACATTGATTAGAACGGTAATGAACCAGTGTAACTGGTTCATTACCGTTCTAATCAATGTTTATAAAAAAAAAAAAAAAATTGAAGGTTAATAGATCGTTCTTAAAAGCGTGTTGGAAATCAGTACAGAAGCTCTATTTAAATATTTCTGTAACTTCGATTCTTTACTCACCGACAATCGAACAACTTACGAAGGCAACTCAAAGTAATATCAACGTAAAAAAATTTGTAACTTTGCCGGGAATAAAACAGATATATTCACATATTCCAAAAGTTTTTCAAATAAGACGATTTTTGTCTCGGATAAGTCATGGATTTCTTACAAGAAGTTGTTTCAAGGATTCTTATCAGCGGCTTTTTACCTACTTGAATATTAAAATTGTTTTACCACCAACTGGAAGTTACATTTTTTTCACATCATACATTATACTTATTAAGCAAGATTTAATGATTAATACACAAAAAATATTACCGATAAATTTTTAGCCTCAACCAAAATCTGATGAAGGATATATAATCATATAGATCTATATATTTAATCTTTACTGATCTAAACATATATAATAAATATAAAAATATATTCTATATCCGACAGCGGTCTTCAGTAAACTGATGATAATTATGAAAATATACATAAATAAATTAATATGTTCTGTTTTTGCAATAGACAGGAGGTCGACTTTTTGCGGCAATATACATAGTAGCATATGTCGTTAATGCAGAACTGCATCGCAACTCATGGCTTTTGTCGCATTTGCGATGCGACAGCAGCATTTCCGTGTCGCTACATTATCGCCATTGATACGCGAAGGTGTCGGGTGACATCGGTTAAAGGGGCGAGGGGCGCCGCAGCGCCCGCGGCTTTAAAAGCATATCGATGTTATAGCGCGATGTAGTAGCAATGCTGTATCGCGGTAGTGGCGGCACAAGCCTCTGCTGCGTTGGCGTAGTTATACGACGACAATATCGCATTCGTATCGCTACTGAATCGTTATTAAAAGTTGCCGGAGCCAACCTCCCTAAGCAAACCCATGTCCAACTTAGTTTTAGTCTGATAGAACCAGATATCGATTTAATATTTTCGACAAGATCGCCATACTAATTTACACCCTTCTGAAGACCATTCAGACATTATACACTTCAGTGTTTTGTAATTGTAGGCTGCGGGTTCGATTTCACTCAAAAAGAATAAAATAATTGAAGGATGTTTGTTTTTGTTCTTTATCTGGATGCAAATTAATATATACGAGTATGTTTATGTCTTTATTAATTTATATTTTTTGTGTGTTTATCATCTGTCTGGTTACTTGATATTGTTTAGTTACCATAACAAGGTATTTGTTTAGTTAGGAATCGGGAAGCCATTTGAGTCTCAATATATACATATAATTAGGTATATTTATTGCGAGTACCTACTATTCGCGTCGGTAACGAGATCTCCAGTTTACTTTCGCGAGTACAAAACGCTCCTGGGCTTCACAGTCATTCAATAGGGTTTGTTCATCAAACGACGGCTTCAACTGAGATCCTAATCTCATAGTTGATGACTTTGAACATTTGTAACTTACTAGTGGTTTATGGTCTTATTAGTGGCCACTTGTAGCTCTCGCATTGCTCTTAAATATTGATACCGAATCTCGTCGGAGCTTTAGATACCAAACGAGCATAAATGCGTCATTTGCTAACAATAAATGCAGTGGCTAATAGCACATTTCAAAAACCTTGGAAAATATTAGCATTTAAACAGAAACATCTACTTTTAAAGTGTTAATGGTAAAAATTATATTAATTTGACAAACGAAATTCATTGGGGTATGTGGTAAAGAAAGTAAGACGAAATTAGTACGCTTTGATTTACTGAACGTGACATTTCGACCGCCTGTTACAGCTAGCATGTGAGATTTGATTTTCCGTAAGTGCCATAGGAAATGTCGCGTGAGAGCGGTCGCCAAAGCTCGCAGGGAATAAAGTAAAGAGAATTGGGTCGAGGCTCACAAGCAGTACATTTTGGATCTAAGCCAGCCAAAGTCGCCATGATTTGTTTACTTTTATTTTATAAAAATATTTTAATATGACCATTTTGCTAACAATAAAAGCACAGTCCCATGTATACTGTAATGTTTTTACTGACGACCATCGGCACTGAGATATGTGTATTCAAACTGTCAGCCTTTAGTGAATAGCTAGAAAAAACGTAAAGAATGCCGATGTTGATGTTAAGATTAACATCTACATATTTTCATTCATTCGTAATGCTTAGGAGGGCGTACGGAAAAAAATGGTGCTCGCATTTCAGGGCAATTGGTTTGGTAAAAAATGGGGTTTAATAAAATATGTATAAAGAGGTTACACTTCGTTATATGTTGCCAAATAATGTTTTACCGCAAAAGATTTTGGTGGCAGAAATCGCGATGTGTTCTACGGTTATTTCAAATAAGAAAGCGACACGTGAATTTCCCGCGGGACAAATTACGTAATCGTGTGTGCGCTTTAGCGGTGACTTGGAAAATAAATAGGTACTTTTTATTTGTAAGTATATCAGCAATGAGGCGGTTGTGCCACTTTCAATACACTGTCTATGGGATTACAATATTTGATGTTCGCTTCGATATTGATTTACACCGATGTATACAAGACACACAAAAATATGTACTACATATATGTATGTATATTGTACAAGGGTTAAATACAAAAAAAAACGAAATTCTCTCGTGCATATTATATATAATAATGGAGTATATAATAATGGATATTATACAATAATGGATTTTACTTTAATTCAACTGTATACTTACCAACGTTTTTATGAGTTTATCTCTTTATTACCAAAATAACTAATCAAGTAACAGACCTGCTCGCTGCGTGTGGATTCACACACATCAAGCTTACATTGGACAAACAATTCGTAGAAGAAAATATGAGTTCCTTTTGCGCAATACGTCCAATGCCTGCAATGAACAGCCCAACATGTGTCAGAAGTCGCAGTAATTAGCTGTCGCGGTCGCCCGCGTCCGGGGAATAAGAGCCATTCGGGCGAACACTATTATTTATATAGGAACTACATATGTACATACATATGTCTAGGAATCAATGTATTTACGTTCATACTCAAAATACTGTTACATATTAAAATTTCACATCTTACTAAACTAAGTTTTGAGTTTGTAACACTAATGAAAATACCCGTTTTTAATCTTAGAGACGTAATCTATATATCTGGCAGGTTCTGTCAAGATGTGATGAGTTATATCAACCCACACTATTTTATTTTCTCCATTACCGCTTATATAATTATAGGTACTTTGTAATTATAGGTAATAAAAAAATACTAGTTGTGTGTAGCAGAAGAGATTAACAGGCCTGAAAGTTACAAACTTTAGCGACGTGACTGGATTTTACGTAAACCAGAAAGTAACATCACGCTGTATGTAGAACCTCCCGAATCGATTTGCATAGGACAAATGACAATAAAAATATTATTATTATAATATTAATTGTTTCATTGGTCGAGTTGTTGCAAGCGCGACTGTCACCGAGAGTTCCTGGATTTGAATACCGGGTCGGGTAGTATCGGAATTTATAATTTAGAATTTTCTTATTAGGTAAATATGTATGTAGTGTTGGCTTGGGGTCTGAC
>DWDW01001751.1:0-11104 GCA_018245635.1 Mimoniades versicolor eupheme | reverse complement strand
ACAGATGCACATATTAAAAAAATATGTACATATACAAAACAATTTGCAAATATACTTAGTTCGTACGAAAAAATAAATTATTCCCGTAAATCCTGTTACACGATTCACTTCTTCGTGAACAACAAATAAAAAACGTTTAAATTGCCTGCGTCCTTTCGCAGGGTTCAAGCCATCTCGATACCAAATTTCAAAAAACCCGTTTTAAAGTGGAAACTACACACACAGAAGACAGAGAGAGTTACTTTCCCATTGTTACATGCCTATGTACGTATCTACCAACAAATATATTACACACTCACGCACACTTAAATGCGGAATATAACTACAATAAAAATCATAGCGTTTATAACAACTTTGAGCTAAATTGTAATTCCACAAAAATCATGTTTTTTCGCATAAGAAATAATGTATCGCCGTTAAATCTATAAGCAATCTGTACGAAATAATACTTCTCCTGGGCTTCGTTGCTGCCTTAAGGAAAAGCAAAGCTATTGATTCACTTTCTTATTTATTATTTTAGTACAAACATAAAACTACAGTTTCACCAACACGACGGACCAATACGTTGTATTCGGTTACTTAAACATGTTACACACCTTACAATGCGACATGTACGGTTACCATTACAATGATTTAAATATGGTCGGTGACTTATATAATACATATAATGAGTACAATTGATATTACAATGAGTTAAAATTGATCAGTACCTACGGTACAAGTATGTTTCCAATGAGTTAAAAATTAAGGATATATTACGATACGATGAGTACGGTTGCGATTACAATGGCTTAGATAAATATGGTAGGTACTTTACGATACGGTATGTATTATAGATTAGAATAAATTGGAAGTAATAGGTATCTTATGATACGATGAGTAATATTACGAATACAATGAGTTGAATATGACAATTACGTTACGATACGGTGAGCACTATAGTGATTACAATGAGTTAAATATGATCGGTACCTTATGTTACGATGAGTACAATTACGATTATAATGAGTTAAATATGATTGGTGCCTTACGATAAGTATTCGCTTACGAGTTGCACATGGTTTCCATGTACGGCCTATCGCGTCGCAAAGACCTCGCTATAAAGTGGCCATAATTTTCATACGATAATTTACTAAGTGCTTGTTAATATTTTACATTCCTGGCGTGCATTCGGATTTCATGGTTTTCTTTTTATAGTTCAGTACTTTTTTAAGTGAATAGATTAGCAAACGAGTTCCAGCCGCGAATGGCCTCTGCCATCCATGGACATTTGCACCCAACCTTGGATATGACTCGAGAAACAGATTAAATATATGTAGGTATATCATTGATATATTTCGGTCAAACATATACAGATATTTGTTTGTGTTCTCGTACTATTTAAGTTTCAAGTTTCCCCTTGAAATGGGAAAAATAACAAATTATACCTAAAGCCGAACATCGATGTGTCTCTCGTTAATAAGTCCCGTAATTACCAATCCTTTAAGTTAAGTTGTAATATTACACAAAAAAAAACTCAACATAATTATAACACTTTTAATCTTAAACTGATACTTTATAAACTGGCTTCAATGACAAGTTTGAAGCCTAAATTTGATGTCAGTATTAAAATTTATCTTAAATCACATGAAGTGTTCCGAATGTTATATTATCTGTTGGTTGTCAGGAACGCAGATCATAGATAAAGTATCACGATAACGTCCGCGCAGAACGTTAGAAACATTAAAAATGGACAGTTGACTTGATTGAGAATATCTAATCTTTGGCATTGACGTGAATGTCATATGCACGCATAATATTCAAAATTACATATATTTTACTCACGCACGACATACAATAAGTAATGGTAACTGCAATCAGGCTGACACATAGATACTTATCAGTCTAATCTATGCTGATTACTTAATCATATATTCAAATGCAGTCCTCAAAATCATCTACATCTCAGGATGAGGTTTAAGGGTACAATTGTCAGTGCCCTATTATTAACTAAAAACGTAACATCACGCCAGTAACCGCCGAAGAGGTAGGCAGGAAAGTGCAGTACTCAGGTTTCACCAGTGACGTTTACGTTCCATCATGGAATGTGGGGTGAGCCTGTTGCCATAAACCGGACACAAATGTAGATTAGGATCCAATATTAGAAATTTCTGCTAGAAAATGTCAGTTTGATTCCAAGTTGCAAATATCTAACAGTACCCGACTCGGGATTTAAACCCAGGACCTCTCGATCATCAGTCGCGCTTGCAATCAGTCGACCAACCTGCCTCGTTGGTCAATGTTGGCCTCAATGCCAACACTACAAACAATAGGATACTAACTAAGCTTGAGATTTATCTCCGTAATATACATATTACATTATTCTATTCACACAAATAGTAAGAATAATACATGAAATATATTGTACTTATTATTATAACTAACTAGCATTATAAGGGAGTATTAAAATGCAAAGTATACTTAATGTAATCTCCTATTATTATTCATTAGTGAACTTCCCGGACTCAGTAATATTCGATTCATATAAAACAAAGGCATGTTTAATCTCACACTGCTTAAGAATTTTATTTATCTTTTATAACGATCTTGTTCTATTTTTAAATCTAAAATGTCTTTTTATAAAATGTTGCTATCTTCAACGTATGTGTATTGAACCGCCATTAAATATACTATATACTCAAGTCAAAATGAATGAAAACCAATCCAAATCCAAAGATCCTTCAAAAAATCCAAAGATCCAAATCCAGGACACCTTAGAATTCCGTCTGTTTGTTATCACGCACTTGGCCAGCGGGGCAAGGCTTGTTCTGAGTGCAACTCGTAAACAACAATGGACCGATTAAAAGGTCGTTGTTGTTAATGAAAATGAATCTATGTACATATTATGCGGGATCGTTATAACACGTGGAAGTGTATTATGTTCCTCTGCCTACCTTTTCGGGGATTACAGGCGTGATAGTACGTTTAGGTTACCTGTTCGTCTTTAGTTAATCCTGTCGCAGTCAGCCATTAAATATAATCGTTTATAGATTTAAAAGACTCGCCTAAGCTGCGAGTGATTCGTTGACACGCGCGTTGCACGAACATCGATCACCCGTCAACAACGGAAGACAACGGTCAAGTGAACGATATAAACGATATTTAAAAACTCTTTTATCATTCCACAGTCAGTCCCCTTACAAAAATAACAAAAATTAAGGAGGAATATACTCGTACCTACATTATGTTTGTTGGAAGATATATTATATTGACGATAAATATCGGTAAAGTAGAAGACAGAAGAGCAAAGAATGATGTTGTGTGAAGTTGTGAACGACTAAGTTACCAGTCACGCGCGTCATATAGAACAGATATCGCAGTATATACAAACATGTTTCTATATACAAACATAGTCATGATATGTCGAAAATCGAATCTTGCTTGTAATGGATAACGCCTAATAAGCGCACCACCTTACATAACTACGAAAGTCGACTTACGCAATGCACTCTTTTGCTCCCATTTTTGATCCATATAAGTTGACGTCCGCGTATTCTGTGACGTCACAGTTCTAATATTTTCAAGCCTTTCACTAAGCGTGGGTACATTGGTTACATATTTCTGCTATCAACTCCAGAGTTGGACACATCGTTCGTTTAACAGTACCTATGTATAAAAAATGTTTGTTTACGCCATGGAAAAGCTTTTTTTAAATCGCTATTTTTAATAAGAGCAAAATGACAAAATGAAATTTTTAGTATTCATCACGTAACATTTTTATTCATATGACGAAATATTTAACATAATATTGGCATATCATATACGAAATAGTAGACTGTCGATTTTGACTGGTCCTTTGGTGCAGTGGTTAGTGAACCTGACTGTGACGCATGCAAAAAAAAATATTTATGTTATAAGCACAAGTATTTGTTTTCTGGGCTTAAAGAAAATATCTATCTAAGTCTATATTTATATATATTTACGTAGTTTATCAGCAGTCTGGTTACCATAACACCAGCTCTCTTGATGTTTAATTTAGGATCCGATTGGCCGTGCGTGATGTCTCAAGATATTATTAATTAACTAATGTTATTTTGTTAGTGTCTCCAAAAGTAGTCTGCTTATTCCTAAAAAGAATAGCTGAACCAAATCAATACACAATTTAATAATAAACTCAATCTATACACAATTTAATCATAAACTATACTCATGTATTAATCAGTACAACATTGCATCACGCTCTTGAACTCTGGCTTAACCACGAATCTTCCGAAGACGCAATCGTACTGGTTAAGCATAATTACATTATTCAATCAATGCAATTAAACCCGATAAGATAATTATAGGGTAGGACCGTACCACTAGTATCGATATAGCGCTGTGGACTCAATTCTACCTACCTACAAGTACGGGGTACACATTCAGTTCAGTAGGTCGGAATTGAACGACAACGGTCGAACGACGGGAATGAATCTTATGGAAACTGTGAACTTTCACCATGGAAACACCGACGCTTTGTATATTTTTATTCTACATGAAAAGCATAGCTTGTCTTCTGATGCATTATGTACGGGTAAACACAGGTGAGGTTTTATCTCTGGAGATTGAAGAAGCGAAAAAAAGAACCAGGCCCTCGAATGTTACGTCAGCTCTTGATACTTACAATTGCTTCCAAACCGATAGTAGATTAAATGACATCTATAGAAAATACTCTGTCTACACATGTTCCCGTAAACATTATCTACTAATCAACGGATTTCATTTTGAGTTTAAAAATTGTATATTGTAAATGAGACTGCCTCGTTTGCCGTGTCAGCTGCAAATACGACTGTCAATCGGGAAGTCCTGTTTCAAATCCCGGGTCCGGGAAATTGAATATTTTTAAATTAGATTTTTACGCCCGGTGTATGTATGGCAATAGACTCACCACCTATTTCCATAGTAGGGCGTAAACGTTACTGGTAAAACGTGGGAGTGTGACACTTCTCTCTGACCACCTCTTCGGCCATTACAGGCGTGATGTTACGTTGACGTCTATATACTATTCCTACTGTGACGTCTGTGACGACCTCTGACCTTTTATTACGAATATAAAGATATACTGGCATGCCATGGGCTGGTCCAAACACGCTAAACCCAAATATCGCGTGGTGCGATTTAATATACTCCTAGCTAGAGCTCTATGTACCTATATATTTCAGCGTCGCGTCTGAAATTAAATGCCTCCATCATGCTCCTTCATTATTTATTATTACTGGACACCGATTTAATCAAGGTTTAACAATGTTTCGAAACTATTAATCAATATATCAAAGACGTGGAAATTACTCTACTGTGTTGCACCGGTTGGAGATCTAGAAGTACCTCGGGTAGGTTCGAAACTAGTGTAGCTATCCCGAAGTGAACGTGATTTAAGCTTGTATATAGTTTAATTACATGCAATGGGCTCACCACCTATTCCGTAAACGTAACTGGTGAAACGTGGGAAGGTACCAAACTTCTCTGCCTACCTCTTTGAGGATTACAGGCGTAATGAAACTTGTTACGGTAACAGATACTGACGAAAGATTTCACAGAAAATTTTACTATTAGAGACTGTTCTAAAAATGTTTTTTTACACAGAATATTCTACTCGTATTTACTGCTGTATAATTTCTTTTGCGTAGCATCTTGTATAATACTTTGATCTGGTAGTTTATTTTATTCTGTCATATCAGATATTTGACGGATCTGTTAGCTTAACGATTAGTGACTGTGACTGAGTTAGATTGTGGGTTCTAATACGTTCTAGCATAAACTTTTTACAATGAACAGGAGAGTTTGTTGTAGCTGAGTGTGAAATTAATGAATAAAATTAATATACTCATTTACCCGGTCACCATGGCGCGCGCTAGGCTTACTTTGCGATCTGAGGCCGGTATATAAAGTAGCGTCGAGATTTTATAAATATTATGGCAACTCAATACACGCTTCGTTTGTGTTGCGTGAAGTTATCGTCCGTTACAGGTTATCGACATGGCTCTCCGCAGTCTCCGCCAGTCAGCAGCTCATAGCGCTACTACGCTTTACAGCCTTCGCTTTACTGACGCACACAATTTGTTTTTAATGAAAAACACTTAATAAATGTTTACTTTCATTTTTTTATGACAGGAGAAAGCAAATTGAGTTCCGGGAGTCAGTTGGATGGAGCTCACAGAATTTCAGCGCTGTCGTTAGCTCATGACGCAGTAATTCCAAACAAAACAACAGGCCTCTATTTGCTCGAATGGGTAGGCAGAAAGGTGTCGTACACTCCTACGAATCGGTGATTACGTCCCACTGCGGAACAGGTGGTGAGTATATCGCCAAGAACCTTTCCCTATATAAAAAAAGTAACTTCACGCCTGTAATCCTCGAAGAGGTAGGCAGAGGAATGTAGAACCTTTCCCTATATTTTTTCTATTAACGAATTTTATGACACACACTAATATAACATAGCAAGTATTATTTAAACCATAAAAACGCGTATAACTCACCACTGTGCACCAGGTGTAGAACTCGGGACACCCGGACTGTAGGCTGAATACTAAATCATGCTATTATTGTTTGGCTTACTAAACAATTACAGCCATGTATGTATTTTGTCGTCGTGTTGTTTAACGTCGCGATCAGTAAGTTATAATTTTCATTTAATTATAATTAAATGCAAATTTGACTCTTTCAAACGACAATTGCGTCATAAGACAACAATCACACGTTATAAGCAAGACATTCATACAAGTGCAGGGTAGATGAAGGTTAAGTTAAAAATAGAACATTTTGATTATTGGAATATTGATTCGTATATATTTAAAAAAAACGTTGGAATGTAAGTATAATATCAAAATTTGTTCCGGAAAAATTTATACAATAAATGAAACTAACATCGCGCCTATAATCCCCGAAGAGGTAGGCAGAGGAGTGTAGTGTACTTCCACGCTTCACTTGTCAAGTGAAGTAAAATAAGTGACTTTACTAAATAAATCGCTAAAATAAATTAAACGTTAAGTGATTAAGGACAAATGTTAAAACAGCAGATTCAAATAGCGAACGCGATTGCTCAACGATTTTTAAATACCGGTAGGTAATTGTAAAAGATTATCGGCTGGCGATTATATAATCATCAAGTAAGTGTTATTAGTGCTCTAACGTACTCTAACGAGCGCGTCGGTTGCGAAAAGATTTTATCGTTGAATGTTCTGCTAGGTTTTCAGTGGGTTAACGTTTCTTATGCAACCATAATTCCGTTAGAGTGTTTCCGTTAGTTTTCATTGCAACCGATATTAACAATCTTTTTATTAGGGAGATGTCAAGTAATAATTTTCTATTATTTTACGAGTATTGTCAGTTTTTTTCATTGGACCTCCCAGTAATCGTTTGGGGTCTGGATTTGTACCCGGTGTATAGCAATACGCTCACCAAATTCCACCACCATTTCTGAATACGGAATGTATTACTGCCTACCCCATCGGAGAAATACAAGATGACACCATTTCTTAAACAAAACTATACTTCCATACGCATGTTATCTAAGTACACCTATCGTATTCCTAATGGTTTTTCGCTGTCTTATTACAGACCGTATATTTACATAGCACGACAACAAGAATACAATGCAGTTATATGTATATATGTACATCGTATATATCTCTATCCCTACAGCCTATATGAAGAGAGCCTATATATGAATAAAAAGAAGCGTGACATCACTCTTGTAATCCCCTAAGAGGGAGGCAGAGGAATGTCGAACTCTCCTAATGCCTATATGAATAGATTGATGAAAACCTCTCACCTGAGAAGCATGTCATGTGCGCAAGTAAGCAACAAGTTCGTGGACATTAAACTTAACGTGTAAATCGTGTAGAACGAACAAAGCGGCGTGCGGTGTGCGAAACATTTCACATTTCAAGATGACGAAACGAATTGTCGTATGTTTTCTGGTTCGAGGTAATCGTGTAAATTGTTAACGTACATAGTACATATATTTTTTGTGCTGTAATCTCATGATATATTTACCAATGTAAATTTTCATATTGTTTGATTTTCTTGCGACCCTATCCTTAAGAAGATGCCACGGTGATGCGTATTTCAACATACGCATTATAAAAATGACCCAAATGTAAGGTAGGTATATTTCTAATATAAGAAAATGTGTTTATTTTTTAATGACAATGAAGTAATAATTCTTAATAGCTTTAATTAGCAACCTTGAAAAAGTTTTTTTTTTTTAATTCTGTATCGGTATTCGGCAGAGACGGTACCTCTTATAGTACAATTATTACTCATTCAACAAAGCATTGACAATATCCAGACAACACGAGACAAATTAGCATGTGTGTGATTCATGATTTGCACATAACAGTTCCGACTGCATTTGCAAAGCAGAAGTGTGTTTGATTTTGTGACATTATATCTAACACCAGGTTGGTTGAGCGAGTTCAAATAGATAAGGGAGAATAAGCAGCACGTGCGACCCGAGTTTATGGTTTCATGGTTTGTGTTATGTTAATGTGCGCAACGTATGTGCATGATAAGGAAACCTAACATAACGCCTATCCCCGGAGAAGTGGGTAAACAAGTGTAGTACTCTCCCACGTTGCAACAGTTACGTTTACGTCCCACTATGGGACAGGTGGTGAGCCTATTGTCATGCACCGGACATTAGTCCAGATTTCCACTACTCGAAATTTTAGGTTAGAAAAATCCAATGGGGCCAAACCGAGATTCAGGATAAGAAAGGTTAAGGCCACAATCTGCCACGCAGGCCAAGTGCTAGTTGGCAGACTTCGCAACTCTAAAGTTTTGTTTAATGTTTTTTCTTCACTGTTGCAGAAAGGGATATTTACTTTTAAAAACATATAATATTTTGTAAGAAAATTTATCCTTAGATCTAACCCTACGATCTGAAGGACATGGCTACATTATAAAGCACTGGCTATCCCTGCACAGTTACAAAAAGACACATACACTTTAAAACTGTGGCGGATTTTTCCCGCCATTTTTTTCCTGATCTAACAACAACACATGACTTTAATTTAGTGTATGTACACATATACATACCTCCTCGTAGTTTATAAATCACACTCAACTTAAAGTTCGTCACATTACTGGTAATACATTTAATATGTATGTACGTATATTTACGCCAATAATGTCGCTAATATGTAACATTAAACATAGTTCCGACGCTGTATTACAGCACAAACGTTAATTAGAGAAACTAATGTGGAATGCACTAGGGGCTACGAGTATAAGAGAATATTACCTACTATATACCTACTTAGATCAAAACATAAGCTTAAGTGTGGATCGTGAGTGAACACACGTCGGAATAATTCGATTGTATTATATTAAAATAAAATAATACTGGAAAAGTTATGGCATATTTCAAAACATACTGCGTACAAAACAGAGGACAGTCGGCGCTTGGAGAAATTTGAGTCCCGTTCATCGTGGAATCCTTGACATGCATTTTTCACATGTTAAATAGAATCGAATACTTGGACGAGAAATCGACATTTCGTAAGAAATGTTATCAAATCTATTGTTAATATCGTTACTACGATAAAACTTATACGTAATTGCATTTCGAAATTCGAACGCACGTGGCAACGAAGACTGAATGAAACGATCTTGCAAAACTAACTACGTTTTATCATTATCTTTTTAAAAACACTGACAATTGATTCTTTTGTGCCAGTGTTGTAACCGGTATCTAATTCTTCGTTATTATATTTCATAATGTTATTTGTTTAAAATCTGTTTGTTATTTTTTTTTATATTTACTGGTGGCCAAAGAAAGTTTCAATGCGAACGCTAGTTGTTTACCTCGATCAGCTTGGGTTCACAATCAACAAACTCGATCAGCAAACAAATTACATAAGTTTCTAAATTATAAAAGAAATGAGAAAATAAACAACGTCATGTTAAAACTAAGAAACTCTTACTGAATGCCAAAAACATCATTTGTTTTAAACGAATTGTTCGACAACAAGGTCAATGTTTCCTTGTTAAGATTCAGACGACTCGCCTTAAAATTGCGTAAGTCGCTGTCTCTGCCATAACTACGAATGGAAATGTTTATTTTTCCTTGTAACTTGTGCTTACTCCTTATTATGCCAACCTAGGGGTTAAAACTTTTGAAATTTTATTGGATGTTATTATATGCAATGATATTGATTTAAGAGAAACTTTTAAATAGTTTCAAATAATTTTTTTTAAGTATTTTGACATCCCTACTACACATCGGCTATACAACTGAATTACATTTATAAAGCATGCAGTGGTCTTAGTTATATACAATTTCAAATTGCATAGTACCTGCTTATCTGTGGAAATAAAGCTGCATTGATATTATATTATATATTATATTATCCATTGTTGGTTACCGTAAAACGTCGAAGCATGCTTAAGCACCGGAAAAACGTAGTGTTTTATGAATGGACCGTGACGTTTTTTATCCACTAGCCTTTATTTAGATTCGTCGTAATTAACTATAGAGAAAAAAAATACTTTTTATTTCTAAAGGTCACTTTTTCTTTTCACAATCGGTGAGATATTAGACTTTTTACTATTTTTAACATCACTGCATGCATTTTTGAACAGCCATTATGTAAGTTATAAGTAAAATCACGCCTGTAATATGTAAAAAATTATAAAACAAAGAATATTTTCTATGTCTAATTTAAATTAAGGTATTTTCTTAATTTCGATGCGTAGGTTTATTTTTTGAAGAGCTAACACTTTTTACACCCCACGGCCTACTCTCACACCGCATAAATCTCCCCTCATTAATGTAAACAAGAAATGAATTGTTGAATTCTCTAGTGTATGTTATATAGATGGACGATCACAAAAATGTCTGACAATTATGAACATTGAATTGCCGTGACGTAGTCATTAGGCCGATGACAACAATTGGAACAGGTGCACATTTAAAACAATATAAATAAACAAAATACCGTATGTAGCCTAAACATGCTATACGTAAACAGAAACGATGGAAAATGTACCTTAAATCATATATATATATATATATATATATATATATATATATATATATATAGATCAACTTATGTCCACAAGAGAAAATAATATACACATGTGG
>DWDW01001750.1:0-11106 GCA_018245635.1 Mimoniades versicolor eupheme | reverse complement strand
TATTTTGCCTTAGGTATTATTTTATCTACTTTCGTATATGAGAGTTATTATTATTATTATGATTATTAGTAAGATTATTTGCACTTGTGTCCTTGTGGATGTAAAAAGGTATTCAAATGCCTTTTACGTATTATCACGCTTTATATGAAAATGAAATATAATCGGATTGCTATCAAATATTATTATTATCGATATTACTCAAATATGACAATGTCTGTGTAAAATATTATATCGAATGTTGATTGTTAATTAAATGCATTTCAGAAGGTATACACTGCAATAAATTGTCTGAATTATGTACATAAGCGTTTTCTTTTTAGCTGGATAGGTCCGCGGTGCAACTGTTAAATGTTTTGAAACTTGTTCAATGCTATAAAGTCGATAAAGTTGATGACGTGCAGTCATTTTGGTCAGATGTAGCCTCACACGACTAACAATGCAACTCCACAAGGCCAAGTTCCCGTTTTGTTGACATAATAATAATTACGAGATGCACTGTCATAACTGCTATTGTCACTCGCAGATTATATTTGTAACTATGTATTTATATTATGAGTCACTAACATGCAAATATGTAATGACATACTGATACGTTATCACGGACTTATTAACAATCTTTTTTTTTGTACGAGAATGCTATCATATTGTACGATTATTATGAAATTGTGCAGCGTTGTTTTGAATAACTTACATACTTGCATCGGGGTGCTATGGTTATACATAAGTGATAAAATTATTACCTATGCTTGTTTGTTTGGGCGGCGCTTGAGGCATCCGCGAACGGACCGTTCGATGTGTCAAACGCCGCTCCTCTGGGAACTATTGGGCATTTTAATCCTATACTGTAGATTATCATTATCATACTAAATTACTTTTAACATTTTCAACCATTAACTGCGTAAACTAATTAATTTATATGAGAGAGGACCACCACCCGTGCATAGTTTTATTAACTGGAACCACGCGGAGTAAATTTCTCGCGGCACGAATGCCCGATAGCCTCCCCCGGACACTGTTGAACTGTAGTGATGTACGAAGGCGCGGCTCTGTGAGCGACACTAACATCTGTTTCTCTCCGGTATCGGCTAGGTCGCTAGGGGCGCCGGCGGCGCGGCGCTCGCGGCGGGCACCTCGCCTTCGCGTAACATACTCATCGGACCGTCGACCACCATGTAGCTATAGCTGTGGGCCTTTCACGTTAACATCTACTATGTATTTTAATAGTCTAACTATTAACATTTATATGCCTGTTATGTTTATAACGTGATGAACTTTATTAACATTTTTTTTTATAATATTTTTTTTTTTTGAAGTGGCACACGCCATCGACTATATTTACTGTATTGTAACAAACATGTACTTCTGTTATCGCTTGACCGTGTTGTTGTTTACGCACGAGTGTTGTTAGGTTACCCTGACTACCTTCCGCGGCGCTAAATGTAACGTTAAATTCTATATTATTAGTTATTTAATAGTTGTATATCTATTATATTTTACCTTTTTTTTCTATATTATAATAGACGTTTATCACAAATCATATTTAGCGCCGTCTAAAAGTGTTTTGTTTGAAAATTTTTCTTTTTTAATTTTTAAAGCCTTTTCAACTTATTGTTTTTTTTTTAAATGAAATATAGATTTTTAAAATATATAATTATATAACGTACATTACATTGCCTGTTCGATTGAATGGACAGACAGAACAAGCAATCGGAGGCTTAACTTTGACAAAAGAATAAATGAATAAAAATAATTATTCAATTTGAATAGCGTTAAGTTTCCAATTATTTTGATTTTTCAACAGTAATAATATTTATAAGAAAATTTTGTATTCACATTGCAATATATGCATACATTATCATAGTAATAGATTTATAGTACAAACTGCACAAAAATACATTGTCTATTGCTAATCTATGCAAGATCATCGTAAGCCGATGTGGACGTGCAATGGGAACGAAATCATCATGTAAGTATGACATGTGCATATATAACATTACACAATCATCATAAATATTCTTCTCGCTCTTTCGGATCAAACTCATTTCGAGAGATAAGTTTTCGCCTAGATTTTATTTTTCGTGTACCTATTGACCCCACAGGCACTACATTTCGGCAATGCATTATATTATACTTTAAAACCAAAGACTATATACTTATGTACTGCATGTACTTATGATGAATTTTGAAAAAAAAAAAAATTGTTGAAAAGAATTAAAATCAAAAGTCTTCCTCGAATATGTTCGTTTTATACAAGGGTCAGTATGTACACGAATATTCTAAAATTATATTTAGAAACTATTTTTATAGCATTATATTATTTTATTGCAGTGCTTCATATTTATGCATAACAAATTTGTTGTATTGTATTCATGCATCCCAAGTGCCTTAATAATATTATTACAACCTTCATCATTACGGTTCTACAACAAAAACAACACAATTTATTAAATCATTATTTAATAGTTAAGTGAAGGTAGAGAATATTAAATTATTGTTAACTTTTCCTAATGTTAATGTTAAAAATATACCTTCTACAGTTTTCAGCTATCAATAAGTTAGGTGAATAATCTCCTTTTATTAAACGTTTGTAATCTTGCGGCATAGATTAATAAAATAATACTATTTTTTACGTACGAACCGTATCTGAAATCTCTTGTGAGAATCTCTCCTTTTATCTCAAGACGAACGTATAGGTATAAATTCGTCCACGTCCTCTTTTCAAAATTGATATGGCAAGCATTAACATTTTTTTGTCGACTCAATAATAAAAATTTCAAATAACATCTATTTTAGCACCTTCTACGAAAGTTATAATATTCATATTAATTAATTGTTATGTAAATAATTTACATACTTAGTGTTTTAAAAAAAGCAATAATTTACGATTATTTCGTTGTTTATTTTAGTGCAATAGATGTGTTATCACAAATTAATATTTTATCTTAAAAAGCTCGACTCAATATTGGTCGAGCGCTCTATGGCACTATAAGAGATCTGATATTGAGATTAATGATAGTAAATAAATCAGGTTCATTGCTTGAGTAAATTTATAATTTTTCTTTATCATTGTTTTGAAAATTAATTTAGTACATTTGTTAGTAATAATGAACTAAAATGTTTGTAACTGAATCTATTGCGTAGTTTTATATTTAAGTGCTTTTAATTATAATATTTTTATTAGAATTCGTCGTTAATAAGTATTAAGGCAAAACATTGAAACACTTCTGTTGTTGAACAACTTTCATCATTGAAACATTTATTTATCTCATCTCCTATATGAAAACATGCGCAGGACATTTAACTTAGTGAGTTAGTACAGATCTAAAAATAACAGTCTGTTAATTGACGATTTTCGTTGGATAGATTCTTCCATAGACACCAAACTTAGTCTGTCCTATAAATATTAATAGCTATTTTTTGTTATGGCCAAACAAAAAGTAGTTGAATATTTCAAAAATCAGTCTTCAGTTTAACGATGATGTTGTTATGAGACTTTTCGTCTTATATAAACCAACAAAAGCCATTAAAACATTTGATTTTTATATGAGACCACATTACATTTGCCAATGACACCACATCTATGGAAGGAATCTGGGAATACTAATATACTACTAACTTATTTCTCGTCCCCTTTGCATCTATCTACCCTTGAAGGTAACACTCCGTCCATAATTACTTCACTTTTAAGTACTTAATTTTGTTGGTTTCCATTCATTTACCAAGTGTTATGTTCAGAATTCATAATGCCTTCTCCATAAAATATAATGCAATAATAAAGTTGTAACAGCTATTTGCAAACGAAAAACAAACTTATAAATCATATCTCTATTATGTTCAATTTTTTGCTGCGCATAATCAAATTTGTCACTTTAAATTTTGAAATGTGACTAAGTATTTCATATATGCAATATTGTAAAATTATCTTAATAAATGGCGCAACACACCATAGACAAATTTCCCGCCTTTTTCCCCGGTCGTGGCATATATCCTAGAAAGAGCCTCAAATGAATTTTCAAATTACTTACCTAGCAAGTATCATTTCATTTATTCATGTTTTCATGTATTGATCTTATAAAAAATGTGTTTGATCAAATTGGCATTGGTTATGAAATTGTCAGTTACAATTAAAAGCACATGAACTGGGTGCTAAAGTTTTTTAATCAAAAATTATTTTTATTATGTAGCCGTACTCGCCCATCATGTCATTTGTATTGAAACTCTACACTAGCCTCTTAATAACACAACTTTGAAATGTTTTCATTTATTGAAGAGATTAATTAAATCAGTTACACATAGGTTATTATGTTTTTATTGTGGAGCACATGTTTATCAAGTTTTTTATATTTATTTAATAAGTATAGTAAATATAAAGCTTCTCAGCGATATTGTAGTTACTTTGCACTAACTTTATGTTTTAACTATATGAAATTAATAACTGTTTTATATGTATCAGTACAAACATCAGCATTTATGGGAATATCAAGGGATACAACGCCATAAGCTTTGAAACATGCAAATATTCCTAGACATTACCAGAATAATTTTGTTTATAAAGTATTGTGATGAGATAAAAATAATATCGTACAAATTTGACGTCTGCAAATAAATATTATTATAGAGTGTTTCAATATGAGAACAGCATCTTGTTTCTTGGAACATATTTGTGCCATCAGCAGACATAATTCACATTTTATTTGTACTTATCTACATGGCAATCACTGATCAAGTGCCTTAAAATGAACTTGTAAATAATTATATGATATATTAATTTTTTTTTGTTTCGATAAAGTATTATAGAGGAGAATAAATTCTTACAATTGTTTTCCAAAAACAAAATAGAATATATCAGAATAGAATATACATTTATTACTCTTAGTTAAGTGAGATTGTGCATATTATTACTTATGTCTGTTTTGATGTGTGTTTAAGATTGATTTGGCATTAGTAAATATATTATTTGGAAAATGTACTGAGGGTTTCTTTTTCTAAACCTCTCCCGTATCTTAGTGCTTTTTAATGATTCTTAGTACCTAAATAAAACTTCATTTTAATTGAATATATTTTAAATTTATTCTTTTGTTTGAATTATGTGACTTTGTTTCATTTACATAAAGATTCCAAGTGTCATAATAAATTCAAGAGTTGTAATTCGTATTGAAATATTGCCTCAACATATTGAAAGGTGATAAAATACATACATACATAAAACTTTATAAATATCCAATGGAGAAAGGAATAACATCTACACATCTTTAATTCTTGCTATTGCTAATGATGTAGACAGTTTAACAAGGTTTTGCAGATATTGGCATTGTTTTTTCTTAGAAAATCAGAAACAAACTGTCACTAAAACATCTGAATGATTAGGTCAACAAATATTGTAAAATCTTTTTTCAAATAAAATATGCATATTGTCTTCATCAAAATTTTGTAATTACAGTATATAGGTACAGTGGTATTTTTAAATTATGTGTGATGTGAAGGCTTATAAAAGACGCAAATATGTTTTTTCTGTAGTGACAAACATAAATGTTTAAAAATCATCAATCCTTATAATATTCCACCGTAGGACATGATTCTCCTCTCAGAAATTATAAAGGTTACGACTATAGTCCTTACAAAACATTAATGAAAAATCAGTAGTAAGCTGCTTTTCTCACGAAGCTTTGCTTAGCGTTACAGCTTTCAGTTAAATTAAATACAGACTTCAATGATGAAGTCGCAAGCTTCAGGTATTGTTGACCATTATGACACGAGCTTCTATTTATATCATTGGTTTCGTAACTTTCGAATGTAACGCCATCTATCTACCTCAAAATAATACTTCTATGAATGTACATATAATCGTTACGTGATAGAACTTTACGTCATCGTACGGAAGATGACGTTGCTTCTGTAATTATTAAATTTTTTCGTTTATTTAAACTTTTTATATAATTCGTTCGTAGGTACCTACACAACATAATATATGTGCTTTCGAAAACAATTACTTTAGGGGAACCAAAGTTGTTTGCACTATTAGAACAGATGTCTATGTGTACAATGTAATATTGATGTTTTTCAAAGATTGTCTAGCCACTCCCAAGTCCTTTACTTAATTTATCATTTTTATCCAAGTTCATTATGAGTTACTGTGTACCTAAGTAGCATACACTAATAAAATAGGTAAAATAAATCAACTTCTTTATGTAACTATTTGTTCATTACGTTTAACAGAGCTATCTGTTGCCCGTTTAATTAACTACTAGGTATTGGAAAGAAAAACCGGATAGTTTAAGATTTTAGTTCATAGATGGCTTTCTTTTCGAGATTGATAGTTTTCTTATATTTAAATTCTAACATGAAAAATCTAGCACAGACAAATATCTTTTTATACATGTTTACTATTTGAATTACTTGTGTTTATTACATGATTTTTGTATTGAACACGTTCTTTTTAGTATTATGTATAGTAAAAGAAACCAAAGTATTTGAAAAAGTATTTCAATTGTAATAATAAAAGTATTTGTGTGTGTATCATAAAAAAATTTAATAATTTCAAATTTATGTTTAGCAAGAAACTGTTATAAGTACCCTAAAATATTTTATACATATTGTCCTTTTCGAATAGCTAAAAAAAATACTGCATACTTTTTGAGATACTTTAGAAAAATAACACTGAATAAATAATATAGCCAGCCAGTTATGGTGATTTAAACAAAATTGCAGTAAGGAAATGGAATTTTAAATGGAGTGTACGTCTGTTGCTTATGGGAATAAACTTGCTTGTTCTGCCAACCTACAAATTACTATTTTGTATTTAGGTGTTTTTACCATACTACGTAATAGTACTACTTTCCAGGGAAATTAACTCGCTCTACAATTTTATAGAAGCTACGAGTGGTTACAGAATATAACACTAAATCTGAAATTGAAATCTTTCGCAATGTACGGAAAATATATAGAAGTATTCATGAAAAAATGTATAAGTTCTTTTTTTTCTGCTTGTATATAATATATATAGTTCGATTTAAAATTTCATATTGGAATTCTTAAAGATTCTTGGTATGATGATAGCGTATCTAAAAAGCCACAGGCTTACTTGTGTCATTACCCGACGACAAAACGTGAAGGGTCCTATGCGTCCACGATTTAGAAATTACACAATAGCGTCTAGACACGGAATAGTTTCCTTTTTCTAAAGAGAAAAAGGACTTTTCAGCAAAAGAGTACATCTTTTTTTGCAATTAGAGATTTGTAACCGAGCATGAAAAAGTTGTCATTCATAATGGAATAAAATACAACATAATGTTGAAAATTTCAAAATGTGAGTATACATAGGATATCGGATTTCGTTTATTTAGTTACCTAGATAATCAAAATATGAAATCATCGTTATTGTTGTGAGCGCACTTGTGAACTTGTAACTGAAAAGTGAAAATAAAAAATAATTGTGTATGTTAAAAGTCTGATGTGTTTGTATTTGGCGATTCTAGACCGAAGTATTACACTGCACATTTTTTTATGAGTATTTAAATTTGATATTTATGAGTATTTAATATGATATTTAAAAGTGGAAAAGTCTATTTTCAGACATTTTTTAAAGAAAATAAATTGTACAATAAAAAAAATACATATTTTCAGGAATATCTGGCTAGCAACCCTATACTTCTTGAACACGGCTTTTACAAAAACCACCGAAAACTCTGTTTTGCGATTTAAAAACTGCACTATGGACTGGACTGTATTTCCCATTTCAAAATGTTTCCGCAGCTGAGTTGCGCGGTTAAATTGAAAACAGAATTTTCAGTTGGTTACACTTATTCAATGTATCTCAAAGTACCTACGTATATATGTTTAAAATTAGCACTTTATATCTATTCCATTGTATTTATTGCACTTATTATTTTAAAGTTCTAAAACTCAGTAAGACTTTTAAATTGTTACCTACATAAAACGTAAACAATTCTAAAAGACTCCCATTTCACTGAAGTGTGGTGACCGTCACATCAAATCTCGTAATCAAATAGCATTAATTTTAAAATACTTAGTAGGTATTATAATCATCATCACCATCATTTTATTGTGTCACGATGGCGCAGGGTTCTCTACTTAACATGAGAAGGGATATGCCCTTACTATAGTACAATATAAAAATAAATAGGCCCTTAAGTCTTCTCGATATGAGACGAGTTGAATCTCAACAGTGGAAAGATAACAGAGCTGGATACAATAGCAAAAAAAAATTATAAATGCCTCGTAATATTCAAATTTCTTCTAGACGTAACAAAAATATTCAATCTCCTATTTAAAAAATTATGTACATCAAGTAATCAGACTATAAAGGTGTTTAACACGGGTCGAATCGAAATGTAATCTAAAATTCTGTCCTTATTGGCGCAGATAACAGTAAATGTTTGGCGTATCGTAGTATAACATTATTTTCATTATACTATGCATCATGACTTTTTAAAGCCTACAATTCAATAGTTTCGTAGAGGGTAATTTGTAAGTTCATCCTTTAGTGGCGCAGCTTACATTTAGATTAGCTTTGCCATTCAAGTGTCACGCCGTCACGTTGGCGTGTCGGCATCTCTTCTGTTATTAACACTGTTCACTGCTGTGATTATTTTGATTTATATGCATGAGGCCCCATAAATGATGCATAATTGGACCACTCTTTTAACATTTATCGCTCTAACCTATAGAATAATAAATCATAGTCACGTGAACGATAAAACGCTATATGATGATAAATGTGAAATCGAATTCAGGAATGAGTATGATGGAGATTTTATGTAGATACCACCTCGTCCATACATGTCGATAATATTGAGTAAAACCCGATACACTTTCACGTCAAGTATTTTAATCGTTTGTATTAAATACGCCTACAATCTTTTATTTCTATTGCACGATGAGTTCGGTGACATAACTTTGTGAATAATAATATTTTGGGAGTAAAACAGATCCGATTTTAAGTTTAGAAGTAACAGAATCCATTTTGTCTGCCTCGTTGGTCGTGTCCGTTGCAAGTGCGACTGCCGATCGGGAGGTCCTGGGTTCAATTCCCGTGTCGGGTACTACTAAATTTTACTGTCTTAGATTTTCTAGTAGTACCTCGAAGTCTGGATATGTGTCCTGTGTGGCAATAGGCTCACCACCTATTCCGTAGTGGGAGGTAACTGTAACTGGTGAAACGTGGGAGTGTTCTACATCCCTCTGCCTACCTCTTCATGAATTACAGGTGTGATTTACGTTACGTTAGAATCCATTTACATTGTTTTAAGGTAGCACTAGTATTTTTGCTTTTTGCTACGTTACAGAGCTTATGATTGCTGTGTTTAGAGTTTAGAATGTAGGAGTACCTACTTCTATTATTAAAACTGAACTTGATCTTTGCTGGCCAGTTTGGTCCAATTCAGATTAAACCTTCTTCAATCCAGTAGGAGATTCGACTTAAACCTGAAACGATAAGCTGGTTTTTAATGATAATTTTTAGAACAAACTGTTCACTACACATAGAGGCTACTGCAGAAAGGACAGCAATACAAAAAATATTGTGGTATACAAAATTGTAATCAATGTTTATTAAGTAAATACTTGTTCCGCATTCGATTTAGTATATAATATGCAGTGAAAATATCTGAAACGTCCGAAACAATAGCTGAAATCTAGCGACGGTTGGAATTATGTGGAAATACATTTACTTTCATTGTGTTATTGCCGAAGGACCGCGATGCGTGCAACTAGGGTTGCCAGAAACAAGTGTAAAATTAACCGGACAAAATAAAGCGTATTTTTTTATTTACTCATGTAATATCAAAATTCCTACATTGTCTCATCTTATTGAATTTCTACAATATTTCTATATAAACGAAAGTACATCACATGACTTTTATTTGTGATTCTCCGTCTCGTTCACTCAAGAAAGTTGCTCAGCTAACATTCAAAATAAGAGATTCAAAATAATATCGAAGAAACTGAAAGCACAAGAGCATACATGCAATATTTTACTTTAATTTTTATGTAAGGTTTGGTTGTTGTTACCACTTTTCGTATATTACTTACTTTATACTGTACTTTATACTATTTGTTTTATCATTTTGACAATACGCTCGTGAAATAGGTGAGTGTTTTACACTTCTCTGAAGACCATATCAGGACAATACAAGCGTGATGTTAGGGTATTTTAATTTGTATAGTTTTTGGAATTATCCACATATTAAAAGTTGTATATACACCCTTAGTGCAAGGGCTGGAGCCGCGCTAAGGGCAGCCGCTCGTAAAATTGCAGCGAGCCCTGGGGGGATGTCTCAAGACGCCCGTGCATTCTTGTTAATGTAGTATATTAATAAACAGCAGATACTATGTTATGTATTGTGTTAAATTAAGACTACCTTCTAATAGAAATATTCGTCAGAATCCATGCGACTGTGTATCATATAATTCTTATGAATATTACTTTTCTTAAGACCACTTAGATTATAAGACATTTTTCACTTCACCCGTTCCTATCAGTGACATAGATTCAAAGCATTGTAGGTAATTGTAAATAAAAACGTTACAATACGACAATAAATACATTTTCAATAGGTCTTTTTTATCTTAAACTATTATAGTTTTGATGTAAGTTCACTCGTCATTCGTACAGCACTGGGTCACTGATATCTATTCTGAATAACCTCCATTTTGATATCTGATAGTTTTATTTGTAACTTATGCATATGCTATATCATCAAGGAATCAAGTCGGCCTACACCAGCGAAGGGCGCGGGGTCGTAAAACCATCCCCTACCGGCTTGGGTAGTGCGTTACTTACATATCACAGTGTGTTGCCAGAAATTAACTGCAAACAGAATTTTGTACTCGCACGATTGCATGCATACAAGGTGAGCGGTGTTACTTGTAAGAAGTATCAAGGTATGTTAAAAAGAAAAAGGGCAAACTTAGTTGACTGACTCTTGGCCGAGCGGTTGGTTGCAGGTCGGCTGGCGATCGAGAAGTCACTGGTTCGAATTCCGAATCGGGTACTGTTGCATCTTTCTAACGTTGGTCGTGTTGGTTGCAAGTGCGACTGCCGATCGGGAGGTCCCGGGTTCGATTCCCGGGTAGAACACTACAAAA
>DWDW01001749.1:0-11106 GCA_018245635.1 Mimoniades versicolor eupheme | reverse complement strand
ACATGTTGAAAGAATGGCTGATGAAAGAATGACGAAACAGATATACAATGCGAATGTCGATGGACGCAGGTGCCGAGAGAGACCAAGACTCACCTATCTAGACCAAATTCATAAGGTTTTATGTGATGGGGACTTTAGAAGTCTCCGAAACCGGCGTGCATGTATGAAGAGAGTGATGAATGTGGATGAAGCATGACAGGTGTGTAAGAATAGAGATGTTTGGGCACTCAGTGCTCTCTGTCTACCCCACAATGGACCTGGCGTGAAGATATGTATGTATGTATAATAAATAATTCAAACAAATACATGTTTCATTATTAGTACATTTTCTAAAATAGAATTACTTTCTTTAAAAAATCCTAAGTCTCATATTATAATATATAAATAAAACCTTTCTTCAGTGACATATAAAGTTAAGGCTGCAAACTTTCCCATCCCAAAAGGGGAACTCAGTCTAACAGTGGAGTAATAAAAGGGGTCACTTGTGAAGTAGGTTATATTTCACTGAGAATATCTAACAGCATTGTCATTTATTATTAAATTCTATTGTTAGCATTAATACAAGGCAAATAGAATGAAAGTAGTGATTTCTGATCAAATTACTGTGAACATTAGCAATTTGGAGTGTTCACCTAATTTATAATGTTTCAAATAATTAACAATATTACATTATTCTTCTAACTTTCTTAATTTCATAATATTTTACACAAATATAACTGCAACAGCTTAGAATGAAGATAAAAGATAGACATTTATTAAAATGAGGGGAAATTTATTAATGTATTAATGTTCACAGATTTACAGTATGTTACAACAACCAAAAATATTATGGTGAACTGTACATTCAATGCAATGTTGATAATATTACTTTGTATTAAAATTCTATCGAAAACATTGTTTGTTATCATTCAATTATAATAATTTTGTTCAGTGTGTGGCTTTATTGTTCTACATATCTCTTTGAGGGTCACTTTCGTTTCATACATCTTCTTCTTACTGATTTTGCTTTCTCATCAAGTTGCTCTTTCGCTAATTCAGCTAAACGTTTTGTCTCATTTATCTTGTACTGTTTCACCACTGATAAGAACTCCGAGAGCTGTGAATTAAATAAATTACAAAGATTAAAAATCAGAAATACAATACCAAAAATACACTTGAAAAAGTATTACAATAAAATTTGCCTTTAAATATAGATGTTACTCTTTTCTCAATTCATAATTTTTATTATTCCATCAGCCTGGAATCCTTATGAGGTAATTAGAAAGTACCAATTAACAAATAACTCTTTCTTACAGGCCTGACATGCTTCCTCTACATTCATCACTTTCTTAATTGATACATAGATTTCAAAGACTTCTATGTCTTGGTCAAAACAGGATTTTACATACTATTTTGTAATATATAGGTACATAGCATATTTTATACCAATGTACTCTGGTGCTATTTGCAATTGTTGTTCAAAATTTTTTATCATTCACCTAATGGTAAGCGATATACCATTTTTATCAATCACCTAATGATAAGCGAAAGCCTTGGTTGTAGCACATTATAATTTTAGAACATTGTTATTCATACAGTCGGTCAGTAAAACATTAATTAACCACGATTTTGACTTGGATTTCTAAGCCCAAACAGAAAAGTAATTTACCAAGAGATCATCTTCGTTTTTGCCAAGTTGTACAAAAGCACATTTAGCAGCGTGATCCTTGTGCTCCGCCCACGGATCGTCACTCGCTTCCCATCCATCTAGTTCCTTGCCACAAAGGAAACACTTCGCAGCGTCCGCGTCGTCAGCTCCTGTTGCCACTGAATAGAACCCGGCTTCTGCCATGTTGCGTATATTACACTTATTTTTATCACTAAACGGCCATTTCTTAAAGGTTTTTATACGTTCATCAACTAAGTATAGAGGTGGACTATCCATCATTATTGATACGCTATAGAAATAGGACTATGTAATATGTAATGAAATACAAAATATAATAATGCGTGAAGCGAACGTTAAATTTCAAATTGACACTATTGTCACTATTGACAGCATTTCAGCGTATCCATGTACGTCAATTCGCGTTTGGTTTTTACCCTTAAAAGTCATGTCTTATGAAACACGAAATGAAATTTCTTTATAGGTATACCATTAATTGTATATAAATAACATTAATTACTCAATATTAAAACAAGTTCTTACATATAATTTAGATCACAAAAGTAAATAAAAATCTAATAATTTTATATGCATGTTTTTTTCAGCTGGGCGCACTGTCAATGACAGTAGTTCCGTTTCCATTTCTAGGATATCATTCGTCACCGCATTGGCCAATCGAATCCGAGAAAGGTCCGCGATAAGCCAGTTCTTGTGTTGTTCGTGTTGTTTTAGAAATAGAAAGTATTTGTGTAAAGTTATATTTGATAATCGCGTCCTCATAACAGAAACAAGGCGTTATTCACAGAGATAATCTATTAATATAAATATTTCTTATAAATAAGTGTATAATATAGAGTTCGGAGTTTCCAAACATTGAGTGCCTGCATTTTTGCTGTCTTTTGTTATTTCTATAAACTATTTGTCTTCGCTTGTTTTTATCTTGTGTTCAAGTGTTTTGTACGAGTCCTGCCATGGTCCGAGCTGTTTTCTAGCATTGTCCCGTCAAGTTCAACCTTTTGGTAAGTAATGTTAAGAACGATCAGAAATGATATAAATATAATTTACTTTCGTTTTTTCCCACGCTGCTGAAGCAATCGACGCCTTGACGACCTCGTTATTTACGTCTTCAATGTAAACAAATTAAACGATATAATGTCGTGTAACGCGAAGTTTCTAGTTTTTTAGCATTATAAAAACGTATTCGCTAGTGTTTACAAGTTTCTAAAATAGGTATAAAATGTCACTGTGCATTTAACTTTCTTATTACTAGTACCTAGTTACGCCTATATTTTGGTTATACCTACATGGACACGTGGGGTTCGAGTTACGGATAATCCATATGTTACCATACCGACGTAGGATTTTCTTCGAAATTGTAATTTATTTCGTGTTGATAAATATTTATTTGTGGATGATCAAGTACATCTGCATAATTCTTGAACATAAAGAATATAATATGCTAGTTATTCTTTATATTGAGAAATATTTTATAAAAAATATTCTTATAAAGTAAAATTCAAAAATATGGAAACAAAAAATGGACAACGTCCAATTTTTTTGTACCAATTCCTTACTAAGTAAAAAAATTGTTACTTGACGAGTTTCGTTTGATTTTGCCGCATGTCATGAAAATTGTGAATACATAATAAAGGTGGGTATACTATAATGAAAACATCAATATTGTACATACTGCCAGAAGCCATACACGGAATAATGTTTTTCTGATAATATTTGACTATGAGAAAACTATACGAAAGAAGAACGTAAAGCATTTTTTTCGTTGTTCTTTGGTAGATTGTTCGTCGGTCGTATTGGTTGCAAGTGCGACTGCTGAACGACAGGTCCTGGGTTTAAATCCCGGGTCGGCCACAATTGGATATTTCTAGTAGTGGCTCGGAGTCTGGATATATGCCCGATGCATGGCAATAAGCTCACCACATATTCTATAGTGGGACTTAAACGTAACTTTCGCACTTGGGAGTGTACTAGACTCCTCTGCCTCTTTGCTATACATTATAAATAATCTATGTATTTATGTAAACATTTGTGGTGGAGTTTTCTAGAAATGTTCCATGCCACTTCTATTTACACTTACATAATAAATTTATACTAGCACTTGTTCATATGACACAATTGTTAATGGTGTTTCTACGTTATTGTGTTACATCGGGTGTAAACTACGAAAGTAGGTGTCATAATAAATTACTTGATACGAGTGTCATTATTACTGTAGTTATAATTCTCATATTATCAGCTCAGGACGTGCGGTTTCTCATCATTAATTATAATATGCGTTTTGAATAGGTATTATGTACATCAAATAAATTACACGCATGAAAAACGTGAGAAGAAAATTGCAAGTGCGGCTGCCGAACGGGTTCAATTCCCGGGTCGAGCACTACTAAATTTTCTAGTTTAGATTTTATAGTAGTGGCTCGGAGTCTGGATATGTGCTCGTTATATGGCAAGGGGCTCATCACATAGTGGGACGTAAAAAGTAACTGGAAACGTGGTAGTGTTCTACATTCCTCTGTCTACCTTTTCGGGATTACAGGCGTGATGTTATTTATAGAAAATTGTGAATATTTGATGCAAATTTAAACGCCGCTTAGCGCTAAATATGATATCAGTCATTATCGGATATTCTTTTTGGAGCTTTGTTTATTTTAAGACGATAGAAAGTGCTGTTGATTTATGTATAAATAGACTTTAAATCGGGAAGGCTTCGAGCTCGCAATATACATCGTAACGTTAGAACAATCGTCATCCTCAACTCTCACACTGTTGCACCGGTGGGGGCACGCGCCTCCTCTCAGAGTGCGAACGGTTAAGACTGCAAAAAAAAAATTGTGATAACAACAAACCGGCGTAAAAACATAAATTCTACTTGTTTATCTTACGCAAACTGAACGTTGTGACGATAGAGCGGAATTAATTTGATAAGCGCTATCGATAATAGCATGAGATTTTATAGGATTTTTCTGAATTACGTGTCATTTTAGAAATTATCATATCTCTAATGGCGTTTATGGTCGTGTAAATAACCCTAATATAAATAAATAAACAACATGTAATAAAGCATTATATGCACTGCATCATCCTGCGTCTACTCGCGCTACCGACACGTGTTGCACCCTAAAATGGGGCATACTCAGTTTTATATATTTTGTAAAAGCTACACACAACATTAGAATTTTTTATAATACATTAGAGCAAGGTAAGATCGTTTTTTTTCGACCATTTTTATCGTTCCACTGTTGCAAAAAAGGTCTCAGAATGAGAGGCTTAAGACCGAAGTACCTTACCAAGCTGGCCAAGAGCGGATTGGCAGACTTCACGCGCCTTAGAGAACAATTTTTTTTGAGAACCCTAAAGCCTGATGGTTTCCTCACGAAGTTTTCCTTCACCGTTTAAAGTAACGTTTAACGTAATTTTCTTTAAATAGGTGTGTAAGTAAAGGTTTGGTTCTGTGGTTGATGATAGAGTTTTAAAACACTCATTCACCCTTAACTGGTTGGAGACGTTAAGAATAGGGTATTATGCTTTAATGTTGAGTTACCTCATTAATACATCTATACATGATTGGTAAAGTTAAGTAGAGAGTCTCAAGTTCATGATGCATTGCATACTTGTAGGTTTAAATTAGAGATTTCCAGACTTTTTTATACATATGTAAATCACTTTCAAAATTTAGCTGGTTCCGGTGGATCCTCTGCAGCTGCATTTCTACCATATTCCCAAAATTCGACAAAAATGTGAAGATTAAATCTTACTATGGAAATTTGCGTTCCGGCTGAGTTCCAACCACGAATTTATAGTTTTCGAAAAAAAAGTGAAACCATTGGTTAGTTAATTGATTGACTGTTCTGTGAGATGTTAAAAAAAAAGTTGGCCAATCAAAAAAGTGTTTCGAAGCAACCCTCGCTTACGAAATGTGAACCGTCATTTTTTTTCACATCAACGTAGATTCCCTATGAGTCCTCCGTGGACCCCTGGGGGTCCACCTGGACCGCTTTAGGAACTAGCCAGTTACCACCATCGTTGTCAGTCTGCGTCAGTCCATTACTCGATACAAGCCGTCCCTGATGCGCACCACTGCGTCTTGTCCTCTGCTTCAATGAATGACATCTGCTGAATTATAGAAAAGTAACATTATGAAAACTTTTAGCTTTTACAATATGGCTTCCACAATGTTCCATAGTGCGATGCGGCACGCAGTTGTTTACATTTCATTTGTCACATTGTTAATGCAAGCAAAAACTTCAGTTGCGAGAAATTCCATTGAAATATCCGGGAAAAAACATTCTTGGAAGTGGAACATGTTGTGAAAAATTCATGTTTGTTATGTCGCAGCGCGGACTGGATTGAAATGGCCCCGCTCGCGCTTTATGGCTCGCTGGTGTTCCCTAGGGGTTTGTTTTTATGTCGTTTCTGTTTCTCTGCTCACGGGCCTTCAGTTTAATTCCATTACTGAGATAAGCTCCCGGTCGGCGCGGATCGCGTGATCCGTGCCACTCACGAGTTTATTTTTTGTTCTCTAATCTACCTAAACACCATATTGGAACGTAGGTTGACTTCTATTCCATCTATATAGGTTGTCAGCAACTTATGTATAAAATCTTTATTACATAATCCAATTGGTACCGCTGTTTATATTTCAACACACTAACGTCAAATTAAGTCTTAAGTCTTTTAAATGGATATTAATAATTTTCTGCGCTCTACAATCATGTTGTAGATCGAGTGTTGAAATTTACATAAAACAGTCATAACGCGGGCTCGTCGTAAAAATTTATTCAAAGCTGAAATTCGGTTAATGCATTGGTCAGTGAACGCGATTATTGCACCGGGGGTCGTGGGTTCGATTTCCACCCAGAATAAATAGTTGTGATGATTACACGTATTTTCTTCTGTGTGTGGTTTTAAACAATAAAACATGAACCTATTTAAGTATATATTTGTATGTAGGTATGTAGTCTATTAGCCGTATGGTTACCATACGCTAAGTTACCACACGCATACGCTAACCCCACTTGACGCTTACATTGGGATCAGATGGCCGTGTGTGGGATGTCCCAAGATATTATTGTTATTATAATTATTGTAGATATTGTTATAGTATACCAGTTCGCACTTGGTCCAAGTGGCGCACCTTGGCTTAAAACTCTTTCTGGGAGAAGACACTCGTCCCCAATAGAGCCTACAACGGGAATGGTTTTGGTGATGACTGGTAAAAAGAATTGTAACTTCGCCGCACCAAAATATATTGGCATTCGCACGCATTTCTATTGCGTATATACGAAATGTTCGAAGGGCCCGTACAAACGTATAAAACCGCCAATAAAAATAATAGCAGTAAAATTTGTATCCCCCAATAAAAACGTGTCTGAGTGCGCATACATTTCTAAATGTAAATGGAAGCTATGTAAAAGTTATGGTGTTTTCTTTATCGTACTATGTGTCAGGCTGTGTTTAATGTAATACTGCTGTAAAATAGCAGATATTACGCGGTGCGTTCTGAAGCCACAGCCTTTTTGTTTTGCCGAAAGTACGTAGATGTACACCTTGATCCAGGAAGAATATCATATTAGTCTTGAGTGTTTAAAATTAGTCACATCTGGGCCTACTATCAGTTAACGTGTTTCTGCCCAAGTTCAATTTGCATAATGCCTATCGTCTTCCTCCACGTTCCAGCCAGCCGGCGCAAGATTGCAACGCGCAATGTACCAACTAAGAGGCGTCACGTGGGTTATGTAAAACAAAATGGTTACGGTTATAGTTATTTCCGATGATCTGCAATGGTGGTTGCCTTTAGAACTAAAAGAATCAGGAAATATATTTTTAAATAACCACACTTGCCATTTCTATGATGAGATGCCATTTGATTTTAAATTTTTGTCTTACTACATATCGCTAACTGGTTTTCATGAGTTCCGAAACAAAATGTCACTAATGATGTATAACAAGTAATAAATAATCGTGGGATAGGTTCGCAGGCCACTTCGTCCCATTTTGCGTGATCAGATGTCATTCAGCAAATACTAAGTGCGGTAATTCACCTTGTACTTTCATTTTCCTTCTGCAAAGAACATTTTTGGCACTATGTCGTAAGAGCAGTTGGCGGCACGGACCGGTATACTCCCGCCAACGATTGCGATTCCCAGAACAACGCCGTGCGGGTACGGGAATCGATGGGTCCGCGTCCGCACTGCGGCTGATCCGGGCGCGGCGATTCCGATACGCACCCACGTGGCACGGTGCTGACTAAATTTTGTCAACCACTATGTCAACTCATTTTATACTAAGTGTCATTACTTGCATGTGTCAGTGTAGAAGAAGCACGTCCTGTTTGCATTGATAGAGGAGATATTTGACACACCGTCCTCTCTGCCTACCTCGTAAAGGACCTAGCGTGTTGATAAATTAGTAACTTTTATTTGCGTAATATGTGTCATAAGATGTGTAGCTAGCTAGGTGGACGGAGTTAAATATTAGGTTATTTTAAAAACAATATTTGATAAAAACAGGGTTTACAGAAATTTCAAGATCATGGACATCATCAACCGTTCTATCGTATAGCTAGTGGACGTTAGTTTTTTGCTCAGAAAGCAGATGGATCAAGGTCATACTCTAAATATTTATTATGAATTACGTATTTATAAAACCTGTTTACGTTTGTACAAAGCTGTGAAGGTAAACGTTACATTCAATCCATTGGAAGGATCTCTATTTGTGCCTCATACATACATATAATTCATATATCTGAAACTGGCATATGCATTCCCGAACTTTAAGACGAGTAAACGTGAAATGCAGCTTACAGGCAGCTCTTTTTAGTTACAATTTTAAAATGAATCAAATGAACTAAAATTTTATACTCTATTTTAACAGCTTAAAATATTATGTATAACGATCTTCCATTAAATTCGTTGGATAGCTATTTTTTATGAGACACCCAGATTAAACAGCATGTTTTCATTGAAAAGGTTCGAAAGGGCTGCGTTATTGACAAACAAAAAACCGTTGATACTTTTTTGTTCCACTGTTTACTGTTGAACACGGTTCTCCTCTCAGAATGACGAACCTTCCAGGAAATGACTACCTAGATACTTTTATGGTTGATCTATAATGATTTCTTTACAATGAATAATTCTTAACAAAAAACGTAACATTACGCTTGCAATCCTCGAAGAGGTACCCAGAAATGTGTAGTACATCACCAGTTGCATTTACGTCCCATTATGAATAGGTAGTGAGCCTATAGCCAGACACTGGACAAATTTCCAGACTTCGAACTACTGTCTACTAGAAAATGTAAATTAGAAAAAGCCAACAGTACCCGAACTGGTTTTGAATCCAGTACCTCCCAATCAGTAGTTGCGCTTGCAACCAACACGAACAACGAGGCAGTCACACAAAATGAATAGTTTCATTTTTTATGGTTACTTAGTGATCTGAATAATGCCACGTGCTGATAACGAAGCCATTGAAGCCGGGTTATTTTCGTGTCGTAGCGAGATTTATAATCTCTTGTTAAATAATCTCCAGAAGCCTTAAAAGACATTTCCATGGCGCGAGAGAACCATTGAAGTAATATTTCTTTACAACGTAACATCACGCCTGTTATCGTATCACGCACGTTTTACCAGTTACGTTTACGTCGCACTATGGAATGTATGGTGAGCTTATTGCCATACACCGGGCACATATACAGACTCCGAACCACTACTAGAAAATCTAAATTAGAAAATTTAGAAGTATCCGGCTCGGGAATCGAACCCAGGACCTCCCGTTCGGCAGTCGCAGTGACAACATGAGCATATTAACGAAAAATATTTCATCATCTTGTTTCCTCATCTCTAGAACTTTTCTTTTTCTGACTGCTTTTTTGAGTTTGCTTCTTTGCTCTCTTCTATCACTAGTTTAATAATTTAAAAAAACTGATATAGGCAAATACTAATAAATTATATTTGTGTGTCGTTTTCCTTATGTTGGAGATAATTAAGTATAAGTCGGAACTTATGCCCTCGTGTCGAGTTCTTCACTATTTGCTGGAATATGGATGAAATACAAGTATTGCTGATATGTATTATTCATTCAAAAGTTTTTGAATTTACTATATTTAAAACCATTATTCTATAATAGGCCCTTATATAAGAGATTCGTTCTCCCGTGTTCAATTCGGGTTTTTTTTGAACATGCCGGCATTCCAGCAAATAATGGAGTCAGTGCATTAAAGGACTTGCCTAAATCCATTTCAAAATGGGAACCTAATTGTCGACCAGCTACCTGTTTACTCGCTCATACCTAGTTCCGCCAATTGAGCCTTAACCTTAGTTGTCAATTGGCCCTAATTAAGGAACGGTCGACTTCAGCGAACAGAACGAGCTAGCCGAAGAACGTTCGAGAACCCGATTGAAATATTAAACCTTAGCCACGAAGCGGTCGAGCTGGCGCGCGGCCAAGTCCGCCGGTGCTGTTAACACCGTAAGCTTTATGCCTGAGACACGATAAACTGTTGTGTACTTATGGATTATCATTGTACGCTTGTTTGGTGTTTGTTAAAGACCTTGGGAGAACTGGTATAATGAACTCCGACGCATTTTCGTCGACCGAATGTTATGTTGTAATATGTTATGTAATGATCCGCTATTTAACCTGTTCATTAGATCACGTCTTTATATACCTACGTTGTATTTGATGTAGTAGCAGCGATAGCTTAGTGATTTACACAATAATTCAACTTCTCACTTCGGCGATAGGTACTGAGTTCAAATGCTGAGTTCCAGTGCATTTATACAAAAAAATTGCTTTTTGAGACTAAATATCAATTTGTAACAGGGATCGAAATCATCTTAAGAAAACTCATTAACTTGGAACGTAGATTGAAAATTTTAATCTACTCTTAACATCATCCACTGAATCCCACATAAGAGTAACAAGTATTCTTGAATAAACATTTCTTTTTAGTATCCATAGTCTTGCCTTTGTCTACAATCTCATCTGATAGTAAGCGAAATGTAGCGCAGGATGTAGCACGCTTGTCTAGAAAATGCACACATACACTACCGTTCAAAAGTTTGGAATCAGTAGGGTAATTTGAATAAAAACGGCAATAATATACGTAAGGTATGCTTTATCATACTTAAATCTAAAAAAAACTTAGATTAACATGTACTTAAATATACCTAGTACAAAAAAGAACAAGAGTATATCGTTTTCGTTAAATTTTGGCTTCGTCAAAATGGCCTCCCTTATTTTTAATTATTTGTTCACAAATTTTACTCATTCTTTTAATTAATTTACTGAAGTATTCGGAGTTTAGTGACTTCCATTCGCTCTGTAAATATTCCCACAATTGTCCTGAGCTCGTTGGACAGCGGTTCTTCACTTTTCTATCAAGTTCATCCCATACTAATTCGATTGGAGACAGATCTGGTGATTGTGATGGCCACTTCATA
>DWDW01001748.1:0-11111 GCA_018245635.1 Mimoniades versicolor eupheme | reverse complement strand
GCTTTCGAATGGTGAAAGAATTTTTAAAATCGGTCCAGTAGTTTTTGAGCCTATTCATTACAACCAAACAAACAAAAAAAGTTTTCCTCTTTATAATATTAGTATAGATTACCTGAGTTATATCGGCAAAAATCTTAGGAAATTTAAGAATAATAGTAATTCCCATCAACTAAATTAAGGAAATAAAAATAATATTGCAGTGCCCACTATTAGTTAGGCTTCATAAAATGTCTAACCACTCTAACCCGTTTGTAGGTCGACGTATAAGTTTTTAAAACAAAGTACTAAAACCACGCCGACGCGGCAAGTTTGTCAGTTTGTAAATTCAAAAAATTCGTAAGGTTTCGATAATGTCAAAACTCAATTGTAGATTACATGCAAGACATAGATGTTTGGAAATGAGTTGCTGTAGTTCTCAAGCTTACAAATATGACTTAGGTATATCTAAACATAAGTGCTTATTTTAAAAAGATGCAGAAGCACACCTTTGGAGTTTCTTTCGCCACTTCTTCTGTATGGCGAGGTATTTTCCGAAGCGCTGGTAGTTTCATTTTTACGTGCACAAAGTGTTGTAAGGAACCAATTTTGAATAAATGATATTTGAATTTGTATTTGTAAAAAAATGGCAGATTTTGTTTTCTTTTCTCATAAGCACTAAATTGTAAATTACTATATTTAGATCCAACTGTTATACACTTTCTTATTGATAAGTTGATTGTTCTATTTTATTGCCACCGGACCAGATTCAAATATTTGACAAAAAATTCAATTTTTACATGTAAAATCACATCGATTCCGAGAACAAATGGTTTTACTTGCTTTCATTAAGATACTTCGATTTTTCTAAAACCATTTACATCGTAAGTAAGGAAGTACTAAATACTTTTGATAGGTTGAACATATATTGACTGGCCCGTTGGTACAGTGGTTAGTGAACCTGACTGATGCGCCGGGGATCGTGGGTTCGATTCCCACCCAGAATAAATATGTGTGTGATGAGCACAAGTATTTGTTCTGTGTCTGTGTGTAAAAAAATATATCTATTTAAGTATATATTTATATATGTAATTTATCAGCCGTCTGGTTACCATATCACAAATTCTGTTGACGCTTACTTTAGGATCAGATGGCCGTGTGTGGAGATGTCCCAAGATATTATTATTATATTATATCAGCTTTACTCATGTTTAATTTTTCGCAAATGTTCCATTACATTCGTTCTTATCGTCTTTCTCATGATATCTTGGCGATCAATGTCAGCTATTGTACAGATTATCTCAATATGCGAAAGAACATGCGTGAGTTATCTAAGCCGGTACATACATTAATAATAAAATACTTATAATAGAATGGCTCCCTATCCTGGCTTGAAGTAGAGCCAAAACTAAGCGTAGTTGTTAACTCGCAAAATTGAAAACAAGTTATTCTTTAATACAAAACTGTGGATATAAGACGTGTCATTAATGATTTAAATTAATTTTATCCATTATACATACTACAAAAATAAATTATTCGTGGTTTCAAATGAGTTGTTACTCGCTATAACAGTGAAGAAATATGCCGTGAGGAAACGTGCATTAAAACAGTTCTCATTAACGATTATTGAGGCTTATGCGTTCAACCAACTTAAACTAGGTCATTCTGGTACATTGTAGTTTTAAGTTTCCTATTTTTTTTAGAGTATACGCTTGTCCATCAGCGGCACGCTGTAATATTATTTTTAATTACCAAAAATTTAATTTTATTTAACTTTCCGTCAGGTAGGATCTCTCGAAGCTTTGTACTTAGCTAAAAGAGGTCACCGAGTATCACTCTACGAGTATCGTGAAGGTAAGCTACACCAGAAATGAATATTGTGTAAATGACGATGGTAACTATTTAAGCATGAATGGTTTATCATTCATTGGTATTTGTATACATCGGGGGCGTTACTTTTAAACTTTAATACAAACTAGAATTTTGACGATAATTAATAAACCCGTAAGACAAGTAGGTACCTAAAACTAAAATTGGTGTTCTAAACATCTTTGTATAATCAATTCAATAAATACTTCCCCTTCTTATTCTTGGATGAAGCTGATTGAAAATTTGAATAGTTGTGTGCGAGTGAGATATAAGGCTTTTAACTATACCTCCAATAATTTAATCATAAAATAAAAGGAAATAAGTTGGCGTCCGGAAAACACTGATATTAATTGAATGGTATTAAAACTGTTCATACGAAGCTCAATTACATAGTTAAGATTCAGTAAAGGTGCCGTTTTAAGACTAGCGTTTAGTTGATGTGCTTCGCTCATGTTCGTTTTTTTGATAACTTGCATCATAAGGGAGGGTTGGTTGTAAATGTTAATATCCTTTGCATCGGCTGTACTGCATATCTGTAGGTTCGCTTGCTGATCCTATGAGGTATTATACATATGTGTATTTGTTATGCATTTCACAGATATACGAAAAACACCGCAAGTCAGAGGCAGATCTATCAATCTTGCCCTGTCGGTTCGCGGTAGACGAGCGCTGAAAGATGTGGGTTTGGAGCAAAAGATGGTCTTCGAACATGGAATTCCTATGACCGGGCGAATGATACACAGACTCGATGGATCCACTTACAGTATACCTTATGATGCTAGGACAAATCAGGTCGTTATTTCTCATCCTAGTATCTTATACAAGTAATAACAATATAAATCATTAATGTAAAAGTTTTGTCAGGATCGATACAGTTCGCACACTTAAACAATTAAAAGGTAAAGTTATATGTTTTATAAAAACAAACCTAGTCTCCGAAAAGGTAGACAGAAGAGTGTAGTACAGTCCCACGTTTAACCAGTTAACTTTACGTCCCACTATACATAGGTAGTAAGCAATTTTGCCTGACCACGGGCCAGTTGCCATACACCGGGCACATTTCCAGACACTGAACCACAACTAGAAAATCAAAATTATGAAAATCGAGTAGTGCCCAACTCGGAATTTGAACCCAGGACCTCCCGATCGACAGTATTTAAAATCGGCATAATTTAAAAGCTATTTGAAAAAAAACCAGTTGATTTGAAATTTTTTGACACTGAAATCCCTGAGAGGAATAAATTTCCACAAAATTGGTGGCGTTCGACCTTGTTACGCTTAAGAGCTGATTTGTATTCGTAACTGATTATTAGAATTAACCAAAAGTTAATTCAATAGTATTTTATTAAAAAAAAAAAAATATTTTTGAAACTTCTAAAAACCTGTTAGTTTATTTGGTTTAAATTTACACAAGTTCTAAGGGCAACAGAATCGTACAGAATGGCACATTTTTATTTGGTTAAATCGTTCAAAAGTTATGAAAAGTCTACATACAAACAGACACTCACCTATACATAAAGATATGTACATATGTATACATGCATACATACAGTCATTATTAAGAAGATATGAAGAATTTATGAAGATAGTCAGAATAGTTTCCTAGGCTCTCGAAACGTGAAGACCTGGTGATTCGATATTCAAAATTTGAGGTCACAGCAATAGCTTCCCGACTTTCGCAAATTTCGGATTTTTATAGCAGCAAGTTAAAAAACAAATACTCTAATGAACGAATATGCTATTAATTGTCATTTGATTATTTTTATTTTACAGTGCATTTACTCTGTTGGACGAAATTATCTAAACGGTCTTCTCTTGCAAGGTGGGTCCACTAGTGGCTTTTTATATTGGAATATTTAATTTTAATATATTATTAAGTTTATATCATTGTTTTATTTTTTTCTATAGAGTCAGAAAACTACGATAACGTAGAACGTTATTTCAATCACAAACTGGCTGAAGCTAATCTAGAGCAAGGATCGTTGAGGTTTACCAAGTAAGTGTATGAGTTAAATATTAGTATAATGTTCTTTATTACGCTATAGAACTAGCAAATAGACACTCTTGCTATTCAATGGCAATGGAAAATGATTATTGAGAACCATGAAATTATTTTAAAACAGTAGGCAGATGAATGCAGAACACTCCCACCTTTCACCGGTTACGTTTTACGTCCCACTATGGAATAGGTGCTGAGCCTATTGCTATGCATCGGGCACATATCCAGACTCCGAACCACTACTAGAAAATCTAAATTAGAAAATTTTGTAGTGTTCGACCCGGGAATCGAACCCAGGCCCTCCAGATCGACAGTCACACTTGCAACCAACACGACCAACGAGGCAGGCATATATGTAGTTATATTTTTATAAATAATAATAATGTTTCATAAATCACTAAACATGATAGAAATTATAATGTAGGTAGATAACTTCATGCCTTTACATCCACCGATTTTACTTCTACACACACAGAAACATCTTTCTATTTTAGCATGTAATCAAATATATCAACAATTCTGACCTCCAGTTTATTTTTCATCACCAAGTAGCTAGGTGACTCGATTGCCAGGAACACAGCCAAAAACTGGAACATCACTAGTCCAACCATTGTGTACAGCACCGTCTCCTCTGTCATCACGATCTTCACCAAATAACCGGCTGATGTCATCAGGAGCATGAGAGCCAGCATGGCAGCCTTGATGTGATCTATGCATATCTCCCTAACGTAAATCGGGAGAACCGTGAACAGTCCTCCTGACGTGATCCCAGCGAAAACATGCAGGGTTATGATTGTTGCGTAATTCGGTGACAATAACAGCGGGATACAAGATACCTGGAAATGTAATATGTTATTATTCAAACTTTCCTGGGACTTCTATCTCTGATTGGACTATTTTCAACCAGCATAAGACAACCTGCGCAGACGTTTGTTTTTTTATAAGAGGTACAACTAGATGTCCTAGCTGTTGAAGGACAGCAGCGAAGTCGGTGCTAGAAATTCAGCTCTGCAATCCCCACCGCATACCCCCATACCCATTATGAGCAAAAACTCTATTGGCAATCCTATTTCCAGCATTGGACTGAGACAGGCTGATAATAATTTTGATGACACCCGATACAGTAGATGAATAAAACCTAGTACAGTTTCCTTTTGTATTTAGGACGGCAACTCCTACGAGGTCAACGTTACTTGTATATTTCGCTAAGAGAGATTGAATGGCAATCATGAGAAAAGGCCTCATAGTGAAAAACTCGAACTCCTCAAACTTTCTCGTAATCAACTTTACTCTTTTTAAATTTTATCTCTTACGTAACAACGGTGTCAGCCAATTAATTTGAATTCCTTTTGCAAGCATAAATTACCATTTTAAATGGAATGAATACATTTTAAGATGTGACACGTCCGCCGCTTAGTATCAGCTTTTTCACGCATCATTACTCAAAGTGTACTTGAGACAAAGCAAAGTCATTGCACCTTTCTTGTGGATTGCTATGACTTCAGTGTTATGTTTATTCACTAAAATAATTGTCTCTTCGTATTTTAGTTGCGCTACTCGTATTTACTTTAATTGATGAACAAGAAAATATGTATGTCAAGTTTGTAAAGATAGAGATATTCAGCACTGAGTATTGACAAAGTATGAGAAAGAGATATTCAGCACTGAGTTTTGATAGAGTATGAGATAGAGATATTCAGCATTGAGTATTCTCAGTCAAACAATCTCAGTAATAATAAGTAATTATTTGGTTGTCTTTACTCACACCTTGCAGCATTATCACCACGTAGAATCCAAACTTCCTTCCATATTTGTCAATGAGGTAAGTGTATACAGGCGCTGAGGCAGCCGACCCCAGGATTAAAGCCGTGGTACTCCACGGAACTTCGTCTGGAGTCGTGAAGTGACCTGAATGAGCTGATGTCGAGAGGCTTATCGTTTGGACTCCTTGTGTGAAAAATGGGAAGCTTACTGTAAATGACAACGAATTTAATTATAAATATTTTGTATATACACTTGGTAGGATGTGCCAAGCTGCAGTGTATCTTCGCGGAAAACAGTAGACATGAAACTTCTCGTTCTAAAAAACATCTCGTTTCGAACAGCTGAACCATATAAGAGAAGATTATGATGATATCGCAGCTCAGCAAAGTTAGAAAACGTTCTGCAAAGCAGCTGCATTATCATCGCTATAAGAAATAGCGTCTTATTTGTATTTGTTTTTTAAAGGAAACCTCCTTATCTTAATACCAAATTCTCCGTAAAACCTGAGTTTACGAACTCTAAAAGACAGAGTCACTGTCGCTTTAACGCGATAACGATATTAAGGTCATACGACACCGCTGCGAAAACAGCTAAAAGCCTACATTAATTAGAGTATTATTTAGATTAAGTACGAAAAACGTAACATTACGCCTGCAATTCTCGAAGAGACAGGCGGAGGAATGTAGTACACTCCCACGTTTCACCGATTAGCTTTACGTTCCAATATGTAATAACTGGTAAGTCTATTGTCCACAGGGCACATATCCAGACTCCGAACCACTACTAGAAAATTTAAATTAGAAAATTTAGTAGTGCTCGACCCGGGAATCGAATCAAGGAACTTCCGTTCGGCAGTCGCACTTGCAACTAACACGACCAACGAGGCAGTCTAAAGAAAAATAATGACTGGTTTAATATTTGACTTAGCTAAAAAGGCCAATGCAACTTATGTAATTCTTTTCTTTTTGCACTCTTGACTAGATAGTTTAGAGTTTGCTGATTCTCGTGTCAAAATCACGCTAGAATTTTGTCCCGAATATAGGCACCGAAAGTTTCTCTCATCTGGTTTTATTCTCTCGGTAGATTTCACTTATAGAGAGAGTAAAGTCGACGAAAACTATGGTAGCCGTCAGTACAATTTTGATGTTTATTATTTATTATGTATTATAAATTACATTGGTATAAAATGTTGGTATAATCCTAAGTTTAAACGAAATGTTATACATATTTTATGATTTCGCATACTTCTTTTTTCAACAACGACTTAGCAAACGTGGACGTAAATGGCACAGTGTGAATGCAGCCTAACACGATGTAATTGCCACGAAGGACGGAGGTACAAATTGAACCTAGCAATGTTCAGAAGATAACTGCTTCATAACCGGTCGCGAATGTAGAGCACGTGTAGAGCTATTATGGGCTTTTTTTATAAAGCACCAGTCAAGTTAAATAGTTATTTTTCATCATAATGATTTTTCTCACCTACCTCCAAAGGGTTTAAATATTGTACTCTCACTTTTCGGTATAAATAAGAGTTAAAGCATGAAACATTCGAAAGTCGTCTCTACGATCCATGAATGCTCTGGTTTATTTTTATTGTTGTTATGGATATCAGCATGTGATTTAAAATAGGACTGCAGATACAGGGCTATTACTGTTAGTGATATTGATCAGTTAATATTAGTCATCATCACCAACATCAAAATATTCCAATGCACTCTTACACATACTCCTCAGGGGTTATGACGTCAACGGAACTGGGGATACGTGGAACTATTATTACACTCCTCTGCCTACCGCTTCTGCAATTACAGGCGTGATGTTATGTCTTGTCTGTACTTTTATTTTTTATTCCACCTATATGAACCCACATACCATTACTGTTAAAGTATCTCATTCATTTTCTCTCCTCAAATTAGTAAAATAGAGTTTACGAGTTTTAAAACAGGGTTACACTGTCGTATAGAACATCAAAAATGTATTGCGCATTGATAAAAGCTTGGTCGAAGGTCACCTAGCAATTAGAGTCGAGGGAAATAAATCCTATTCGATACAATTTATTACATTCGGTTAAATTGCAAATTATTTTGAGCCTTGTTACGAGGAGCATAGTGTTTATATTAACATGCAGCTGTTTTCCCGCCTGTTGCGGGTACTAGTTGACTGACCCAATCGAAATATGGATACCTGGTCTTATAGATAAAATTACGTCACTAGATATTGGAATATGATATTTTCATTTGAGATAAAGTTCAATAATTGAGACGTATAATTTGACTTGTATTAATAAACCGTTACAAAGGTTATATGGATTTCAGAGACAAAATATGTAATAATTTTAAAAACGGAATTCACTTGCAAACATTCAATCAACGATACAGTCGTAATAAAAGTGAACGTTGTGTTAAAGATGACTAAAGATGAAATATTAATATGATTATTATTGTGCTCGTAATGTCTAACGAGTGGGGTCCTTGAAATCAGATCTGTTAAATGAGGGAATATCAGGTTGGGTTGTACCTTGGTGAACTGAAAGGGAGCTTTATTATTATTTCCTTCCTCGCTGTCGTAGATTAGATAAGAGGCCGTTGACTTGGAAATGTTTGCTCACTGAGGATTATACAGCAAATCGCACTCGAGTAAGTGCTCAAGTTTCTCAAGGATCTGGGTTCTTAAACTTATTGGTTGATATTAATTGTGTATATGTATCTTAGCAGCTTGGGATTGATATAAATTTTATAAATATTTTTTCGTTGGCGATTTACTTTTCTTTTTCTCTTATTACACAGTAATAACATAATCTAGTTTTACTGCTTACCTCTTCTTGGATAACAGGCGTGATATTAGATTTATGTAGAGACTAAAATTGACAAAGACTGAATTATATTGTAGAAGCCCATACTGTCATGTTAGTAATAAGCTGATCCAACTCGATCAACAATTGCTTCCGGACCAGTAGATTAGGCCCTTTTCACACGAACTGACTGATTCAGTAACGCTATTTTTAATATAACTGACTGCACAAAGCCCATATAGTGCTACAGATAGATAATTTTAAAGGAAGCCATGCAATAAAAACGGAATGTAAAAAAACAGGTTTTAAAGGTAACACGTTATAAAAATTATCTTATCTTGGTCAAATAGGCCAGATAGGCCAGGCTGATGGGGAAGTCAGAAGTTTCCGCAACCGGCGTGTGTGTTTGATGAGGGTAGCAAATGTAGAAGAAGCGCGACAGGTCTGTAAGGATAGAAATATTTGGCACTCGGAGCTCTCTGTCTACCCCGTGAGGGACCCGGCGTGAAAATATGTATGTACTTTATTGTTTAATGTTTCCGAGTAAGTCGGCTAGACTAACGTATGTTTTTTTGGGATGGACCAACTAGTTTCCGACCTATACGAGGTACTTCCTCTTGAGCTCCCGCCGATTGCGGCGAGGTAGCGGCGGTGACAGACGTCAGTCAAACCGGCTTACTCCAGTATGTATGTACGTAATAAAAGTATGCAGGTTGAAATTGCTGTATCTCCCTCCATACATTGAAGTATCTTGAACTGAAGAATGCTCTTATTCGTGTAGAATGACAGGTAGCAGATAATTTACACAAATACTTTAACATGAAATCTATACGTATCTCAAATATTATTGCTTCATATATGGTTAATTGTTTCCCATTACACAGTGCTCACGGAAGTCGCCATAATTTTAATGCAGTATTCATTCGAAATGTATTACAGGATGGGACATATTTTGGGCACACGTAAAATATTATTTCTATGCAGTATGCGATTTTGAAGGCACAATGCTGAGGTCATAAAAAGTCATAAAAAGCATTTTAAATCGAAATATATTTCTGTGTTTCGAATACTATATAAACCAGGTTCCTAAGAATCTTTAAAGAAATCTGATGTTACTGTTATTTTATTTAGAAATTGTTGAAATGAAAATACTAGATAAAGGTAAAAGATCTCAATCCTTTCAGCTTTATTTCTACTGTACGATATTACTATTCGAAAATGTGTTATGTTACATATTATTGAGAAACTGATATTGTGGTATTATTCGGTAAGAAAAATGAAATTTTCGTAACTTGAATCCACAATGTTTCGTCCGCAAAATACATACATATTATTTAGATTCAGTTCTGTATCTCAGGAAATGAGTAAATTGAACAGTCCAAAAATTCCTATTGAGAATTGATGGCCAATATTCAATAAATACGAGTAGGTTTGTTTAATTTTTCAATTCACACTCCAATTAACTTTATGGCACAAACTGTCAATGAATTGAAAAAATAAGATTGTGACTTCAATTTTTTTCAGTTAACAAGCCTTTTATTATAGAGATTAGATCAAATTGAAAATAGAAGCTTACATTAAAAAATGCTCTAAAATTGGTGTCTAAGATCATTTGCTTAATTTCATCAAAACTGTCGGAAATCTGTCAAAAATTTAATAGAAGTTAGACAAAAATTTAAAAGACAAACTGGTAGATAATTAAATAAGACAATAATCATAGTGTATCAATTCTTAAAAAACTAAAAAAATCATTTAAACGAAAAAAGAAACACTAAATACTTTTCTTATTGCTGTTACTTTGAGATTGGAATTATAAGTCAATCATTGTATTACAGATGCAATAAATATTTTCTATTTATATTTTTTATAGATAACTATGTGGTGCGAGACTGAGAAAAGAATATTGGAAAGAGACTCCAATTAAATGAATTCAGTTATACTATCTTAACCAGATTCTGAGTGTAATATGAAATTTTGAAGGGACCCAGAGGAATAACACGAGAAGAAACAGAGAAGAAGGAAAGATAAACCGAAAGCAGAAAAACATTTAAGTATGTGTATAAGTAGAATTATCCAAAAGTAAATTCAAATCCGTGAATAAAAAATAGCAGGTTTTGATTTCCGCTGTAAAATAACTCTAAAAATCCGAACCATAACATTGAAACGAGCTTTTGGTATGACCGCATTCGTAAGCCGCATATCGCAATGTATGCGAATTTCCACAAATATTTATCTTTAAAATGTTTATTTTTAGAAAATACTCATTTACAAGCCTTCCAAAACAACGTGCACATAGAAAGTGATGAGTATTGATAAAGCACTTTGCTTCTGTGTGGATACTTTTCGCTCGTTGCTCTCTGCCCTCACTGTAAGGGAATTGGCGTGATGATATAATGATAGCAATACTTACTCATGAACGATAACAAATATTGCTTCCATACAGATCCTTCATCAACGCCTTGACTTATGTCCAGGTTTTTCTTAGAGATTGTGAACACCATCATGCAGTTTTCAATATCGATTTAATAAGATTACACTAAAATAACACTAAATGCATCGTTACACTTAAACTACACGACGAAAACTGACTAAATCTACTCACAAATATATGTATATTATTCCACGACGATAAACACTGAAATTACACCACAAATAAAAACCAATTCTAAAGTCCAGTCACAAAGATCAAAATGCCTTGCATCTACATAG
>DWDW01001747.1:0-11113 GCA_018245635.1 Mimoniades versicolor eupheme | reverse complement strand
ATACATATGTAGTTATTTAATTTGCAATAAAACATGGAAAAGTTTATATTTACATGTATAAATTTTGTCTTTATCAGTTAAAATAACCTGTTTTAGGAGTTACCCATTGGAAAAAGGGAAAAACCCATAATTATAAACTGTTCATATTGACGGTTCAATAACTGCTCGATTACATTAATTATGTCTGATAGCAACGTTACATGTTTTTTTTTTATATTCCGACAAACAAGTTGCTACCTCTGATAAGTATTCCATATATAAATATACATTTTGTTCAGAAAGTGGTTGTAAATTCAAATTGGAAATACACATAATTGTAATTCTTATAATACTCGGGTCAATCATGGTTATTAAAGTGCTATTTTTTTGTAAAAGAAATACATTTTTTTATTTTCTTTTACATAATATGCATAGCTGATACATTATAAGAATCATTAGTATGATGACACATGATTTTATTAAAAAACTTAGCATCCATGTCATAAATTAACAGTCTAAGTGAGTATGTCATGAATTGAATATACTAAATTCCTTATCTGATAATTGGTGTACTCCTTCCTTTTTTTTATTCCACTTTAAACCTTATTGATGAGATGTCAAGACACATTTTTTTGTTGAAGAGTAAAAAAACAGATAACAAGGTCTTACACATTCATCTTTCTTTTATGAGAAATTATTTAAGATAAATTCTAGTGCTTTATATGAACATTTTTTCATTATTTTCACCCTGTTTAAATCCATTACTGCAATCTGCTATTCTCAGGAGTTTTTACCCATAATCCACATGCTGAGTATGAAGATTATAAACAATGATGAATACAGTGAAAAAATAATCTTTCACAAACAAAAGTAATAACTTTCGAAGTGGACTAAGCATTAGATAATTAAAGAGAATTTTAAAATTCTAGTTTCTAGTGTCATGACTTTTTTTTGGATGATAAAAGCCTTTTTCTTTTACAATGTTCATTTAAAGTGTTTTAAAATTTAATATCTTGGCTAGTGACATAACATAATTTGGGACTATTTATTGCTTAGTTAATTATTAAGATACTTTGCATACTGGCATTCAACATTTAAAAATGTATACATTTTATAACTGCTATGCATGCTATCAAATGTCACTCACTTAACCAAGCCATGTTGACAAGCTGCCAGTGGTACTAAAAAACTCATTTTATGAATAAGAGTACTTACCCCCAATTCTAAATAGCCATATATTCTAGTTGTGCAGTTTCTAGGCAGAATTTTTCCCCTTCTCTTTACTTAACAAATCTCTTATTTTATATATTATGTTTCAAGTTAACAAGAAATGATTTTTTTTAACTTGTATGAAACAAATTCTGCTCAAATAATCTTTCAATGATTATTATTTAATAGCTTACTTAACACATTAAATGTCTTTTTAATGAGATAACTATATTACTTGATCATGTAAAGTAATACAAGTGATTTGACATACTACTATTAATATTTATTTTGTTTGTATTAAACTGCTTCATATTATTTATTTTCAGATTCTTGATTTTATAACTAACGTGCTTGACAAAAGCGCGAGTGAACCCTTGGTTAGTCATGGTTTGACAGTAAAGTATTTTTGTGTGATATTTACTAGATTGCATAATTTTTCTTTTGTGAGTTTTGCACGTAGTATATTTATATAGTATTACACATGCTAGCTATATAATTTAAAGGCCTTTTTATATACTAGTGTGTTGTGGTATAGTGAAACAGTGAAATGATGTGTGGTACTGAGTGTTGGGTGAAAACCAAACACCTTTATACTGTAAAATTACAATATCAAAAATAATTTTAAAATGAAACCCATCCATTGTATTAAACACATCTCAATTAAACATTTCTATAAATGACCTAAAGACACATTAATAGTTAATTTTTCTGTAACATTATAGAATCGAAATTTATATTGTGTCTATGATATTAAATGTTGTGTTATTTTTTAAAAACTAAAATGTTACACATACCTATAATTCACGAATAGCTATGACGGAATGTCGACCACTTTTATCATGTCTTTGTTGTCTTTTATGTCTCATCATTCTTTATTATAACATCAAGCCTGTAATCCCAGAAGGGTTAGGCAGAGGAGTGTAGTATACTCCGACATTTCCCCAGTTATGTTTACATTCCCCTATGGAATAGGTGGTGAGCCTATTGCCATACACCAGATACAAATCCAGACCAGGGATTTGAAGCCAGGACCTCCCTGTCAGTAGTCACACAACCAACGAGGTAGTCTTTAAAGTATATAAACAAATGGTTATGTAAGACATTATATATAATCCTCTCTATATAGTCATATTATAAGATGTTGGCAGCCCCTATAATCAGCCAATAAATATCAATATTACATCTGTGTGGATGTCCTAATACATGACACTCACAAAACGCTAGTATAAAAGGCCTGAAAAAAGTTAAGTTAAAATTAAATTGAAATCAAACCAGTACCAATGGAACTATTTCTTTTTATGAGCTCTTATCACATACTGTTTGATAAGTCAGTTTGTGTTGAAATGTAGTAATTTTTCATGTTTGTTTTGCTTTGTTGTAATGTAAATAACTGATTTAGAATGCATTGTAACAATATAATTTAAAAAAAAGTAACATCATGTCTGTAATTCCCGAAGAGGTAGGCAGAGGAATGTAGAACACTCCCATGTTTCACCAGTTATTTTAAGTCCCATGATGGAATAGGTGGTGAGCCTATTGCCATATACTGGGCATATATCCAGACTCTGAACCACTACTAGAAAATCTAAATTAGAAAATGTTTAGTAGTGCCCGACCCGGGAATCGAACCGTGAACTTCCCGTTCGGCAGTCGCACTTGCAACCAACACGACCAACGAGGCAGTCTAAATATAATGATGACAATATATTTCAGTACTAATTTTAAGAATTTGTAAGTTGCCCAAGGACCAGCCATAGTTTTGTCTTTACAAAATGTCTGTAGACTATACTTACACATGATACATATACATATCAACAGATTCTTTAAAAGTAATTATGTTGCATGTTATATGAAGTTTTGCAGAAACAAATTAATATATATTGGCAACATTTGCATGAGTTTTTCTGAGACGATATCTCTCAATATAATCTTGTTCCCAAACTACCAACACACCTAAGTCCAGTCATAATTATCATGTCATATTAATCAGTTGAACAGCCATTGTAGGAACAATTGAATTACAGTAAATCTGTGTGAATGCATGTGTATGTGTGTGTGTATGTATGGAAGGATTACATTAGGTTAATAGTGTTAATGTCTCGAGACAAGTCATATACAGCCATATGATCCCCAATTAGACAAACAGGCAGTAAGCCCTAGCTAGATCAATAGGTCAAGGAATGTTATATGAATTTAAAATTAATTTTCACATATTATATTTTAATATTACATTTCAAACGCCATTTCCGCCATTATCACACGGCTTTTTTTATTGCCTGTGGACACTGTTTTTAAGAGACTTATTTTCCCTATAAAATCACTATTTTATCGAGAAAATTAGTCTCTTAAGAAAAGTGGGACTTGGTGTATTCCAATAAAAATCCTCTAGCCTTGACATTTTTAATTGGATAGACGTAGAAAACCTACATAACTCTAAAATGTCCCTTAAAAGGTAGTGGTATTTTTAAAGTTTATTTTACCGATTTATTAAATTAGAATGCCATATTGTGACAAGTGCAATGTGGCAGTTTAATAATTTATAGGATTTTTTTTTATATTCGCTGTCAACGTTTTTTACATTCGCTGTCAATGTTATGAAACAGTAAACGTGTAGGATAATAATATGAATGCACCAATACTCATGGCAGAAAGAGGAAAAATGCTTCAAGCGTCGCATACATACAATGGGTGATTGGAGTAATTCCGTTGTGAATAAGCTAAATTTGTTTCAATATATCATTCGCATTTTAAGGTACTACTTACTGTCTTGCATTGTGACGAGAATTGCATAACAATTTGTCACTGGTGGTCTTGGAACGTTTCTGGACTTTTATACATGAATAAATATGTTAGTATCATTCTGAGAGGACAGCCTAGTACAGCAGCGGGACAAGAAGAGGGCTGTTGGTGATGATGATGATGATGATGATGATGAGTAGTACCCACGAGATGGAGATAATTTAATAATGGAAACCCTTTTTACGTCCCTCAGCTAGGCATACGCATCTGGGTTGTCTACACATACACCACCACGGTGCGCCAGTTTAGATGTCAGGAGATAGGGTTGGTAGCCTAAAGTGATTATTTTATTATTTAAAAAAACTTTTTTTTAATATGTCTACGACAAAATACATCGGTATTCAATATTAACATTCAAAAACTGGCCTAAATATAAAATAAAATACTCTTATTTTTTAGGTAAATTTTCCATCTAGGTATTGTTTGTGGCTTACAACCCATTATCCTTGTAAAAATGTATATTTAGTTACCGGAACATAGCTTATCAGGTCCAAATTCAATTTATGACTCAGAGTAACGGTTGGTCGTGTCCGAACACAGCGTTGATAGCTAACACATTATAAATGTTGCCTCTGTTTGTGTAGCAAAATGTTGATATGTAATGTTCGCAATGTGAGGCTGCGGCGATACTGGCCGATGGCAAATTGAATGCCTACATTACATATGTACATACATACATACATTACATGCGAGAATCTAGATATAGATTCGGTGAAGTGAATGTCATATATCGGGGCGAAAGTCTCCGAAATCGGCGCGCTTGTATAAAACGCACATCAAGTTTGTAGATATTTATTGTTCGGACTCTCTACCTACCCCCGGTAATGGGTCTGGTGTGATGATATGTTACTGCTACGTTACAACGTAACATCACACCCGTAATACCCAAAGAAGTAGGCAATGGAGTGTAGTACACTCCCACATTTCACCAGTTACGTTTAAGTCCCACTATGGAATAGGTGGTGAATCTATTGCCATGCATCGGGCACATATTCAGACTCCGAGCTACTACTAAAAAAATAAGTTAGAAAAGTACCCGACCCGGCGTTTGAATCCAGGACCTCTCATCCGGCCATCGCACTTATAACGAACACGACCAACGAGGTAGTCGAATAATAGTGTCACATAACATACTGATGTTTATAAATACGCGTTGAAGTGTCTTAGGAAACGATGGCGCGAGCGCGTCCGTAAGTGAGTGTATTAAATTATTGATGAAACAACGTCAAAAAGTCACTGACTATATTGTCATTAGAAAGCAGCTGCTATGAAATACATATGTACCTAAGTTTTCTCTGTAGATAAACAAGTTTCTGTGACGGGGCTTAGCAAAAATACGTTCCCCGACCCCGTGCCGGGATACAGGGTGTCGTATGAGTGGACTGTTCCCGGCGCTGGCAGATCGCGTTATGGCGCGTTCTGCGCAGGCACAGCTACATACGTGCCCTGCCGCCAGTGGGCAGCCGCGTAGGCGATACGAGAAGCGATGCTCTGCCACCCTCAACCCGTACGCCCAGCGCAGGAATTATGGCCATATCGCCTCGCGACAGGCCCATGTCATGCAATGGACTGATGACGACAATGATGAAACGGACTTTCCTTTATCAATTAAGTTTTTCCGTTGTCCGTTATTGCAGTCTCATAATCATCGACGTCGATCCTTTTATTGTTCCACTGCGAGATAATAGAATTATAATAGAATTTTCAAGTCCATAGTCTATCACGCTGGCCAAGTGTGGGTTGGTAGATGTCACCTGCCTTAGGCAATATGACGGAAAAGTGTCCGCACGATGCTCTCGTTCACCGATACCGATACCCCAAATGGTGTTTAATCCCAAAACGCACATCACTTTGCAAACTCGAAGGTTAGTTACAGGATTCGTATACCAGACATTCCGAATGGCTAAATCACTAAGCCATCAGTGACATTCAAACTTGTAGCTCTTACTCATATGAATCACAAAACTATTGACGTCATAGTTGCAAACGTACTCGTATTTTTCTAAGCACATCTCAAGTCTTATTGAGATGTACGTATCCAGTGAAAGCGACATCGCCCGCTCTCCTATCGTTGATATATGTACAGTTCTCTTAACAATGGGCACATGCGTGAACTCGTTGGTTATATGTATTAAAAAAAACCCTGAATAATATTATTTATTTTGTCGTTGAATTCGTGAAGACATTTAGCCGTGCCTATGCTCCCGTTGTTTATTAATATAAAAAGTAACTTCACGCCTGTAATCCCCGTAGAGGTAGGCAGAGGAATGTAAAACATTCCCACGTTTCACCAGTTACTTTTAAGTCCCACGATGGAATAGGCGGTGAGCCTATGGCCATATACCGGGCACATATCCAGACTCCGAGCCACTACTAGAAAATTTAAATTAGAAAATTTTGTAGTGCGCGACCCGGGAATCGAACCCAGGACCTCCCGTTCGGCAGTCGCACTTGCAACCAACTCTACCAACGAGGCAGTTTATTTGGTTTCGATAGTGGAAAACAAAAATGTTGGCTTGCTTTCATCCCAATTTAAATAGGCAGATAATATTAGAAGCTCAACGACTGTTACTTGTAAAAACTTGCATATTCAATATTAAGTACAATGCGTGTCGAGACTTGCAAAGCGCCTTTAGTGTCTAGTGTCGGTACAAACCTATTAAAGAAAAAAAGAGCAGATTGAATATAGCAGAACATAAAGTATCCAAATTAAAGCCAAATATTGATAATTTGCTGTCAATTCATTAAGCTCATCCTTCCCATTATAATTAAAGTTTTTAAATTCTCGGTTTTCATTATTTCTTACGTTATTGAATTTATATTTTAATTTGAATACGACTGTAATATTATTTTAATAAATACAGGAAAATATTCTTTTTTATTTTCAATGAAAATCCATTGTCTGCCTATCCCGTATCCCAATTGTGAGTATATGTACATGGTTTTTAATATTCACATTTATTAGAGTTTTGGGCAATAGTACGAAATTTGCACCAACACCACCAATACCTATTCCATAGTGGGACGTAAACGTAACCGGTGAAACGTGGGAGTGTTCTGCATTGCTCTGCCTGCCCCTTCGGGGATTACAGGCGTGAAGTTACGTTTTTTAAATTTGCAGCACCACCTAAATTAGGTAAATTTTGAAAGTGGTCCATGACAAAAAAAAGGGTTGGGAACCCCTGGTCTAGTGTATATATCAATAGCCTCATTGCAAGGTGAGATGTAAATGTTACTGGAGTAACATGGGAATATACTAAGCCTAAAAATTCCACTTTTGCCGAAATTACAAGTTTAAAATATAAAGTAAATAATAGTTTATAATAAAATAATAAATTACACATTTTATGAATCATTTATTATACTTCAATTGTACTACAAAATAATAGGAAGTTTTCTACAGTTACAATTACTTATATATTACATAAATAATGAAACAATTACAGCAGTCCTCATGTTTGCAACCTCATAATATTAAAGAGTAGCAACACCATTACTAATAAAAAATAAACATATCTTGAATAACATTAAAATGATTATAAAGTTATCTTATTATCTAATTGAAATACTGTTTGTTTATTATAATGTGTTGTAACTATAAATAATGATACAGCAAGGATAATCTATAAAAGCATTAAAAAAATTCCTATTAAATCAACATTCAGAATGCCTTATAAAATTAAAAAAGTATCTTAAATAGAAACTAAAACTACGTTATCCATTTGTCACGCTGGTAGGTACATCCATTAACACTAAAATATAGCTATAAATCGCTGAATCTAACATTAAGGTCACAAGAGTGACCAGTTTTAAAAATAAACGTATACAAAAATTTAAGATTAGGCAATATCACAACTAAACCGCCCGATGTGCTGCAGGCCAAATAAATAATGTAGAATATATTGATAACAGAAAATATTTGCATATGATCACTTCTTAGGATGGCTTTTCAAAACCCCAAATATTAAACAATTTATCAAATAAATATTTAAATGGTCAATGATCAGATACAAAATGTTGGAATGGTTTATGCAAATGAGAAAAAAAAACTGTAGCTAATTCAAATTATTGTACGCATACGTATTAAGCGGAAATTCTACACTACTCTTATATCCTTCTGTTTCTAATCAAGTTCTAATAATTTAATAGTTGCTTACAGCAACCTGTAGAGAAATAACAATACTTCATATTTATATATATTAATGAATACTATTTAAAGTATATTGTGCACAGTCAGGTATAATTTTTGAAAAACCTCAGTATAGAAAAAATGTAAGAATATTAAGTGTTGCGATTCAATAAAAGCTCGCGGGGCTACAGTCCGTAAATTGCTCAGAATATGAAATGGTAATTAGTATAGAATCGTAGTAGTAAAATTAATATATTGATCAAATAGAAATTAAAATCAATTTTTATTGCCAATTTTAGCAAGTTGTTGAAAGATTCGAATTTGAAGACCTTTTAAAAGCCGAAAAACAATAATTAATTTTTTTATAGAGTTTAGTTATTGTTTATTTAGACATTCAGCATCTGACAATAACCTTGAAGCATAGTAGCAGCAAGGTATGCTTTAGTTTGACGTTAATCCATTTCCTACAATCCTTTATAAAAACCGCCTCAAGTTGTACTAGCAGTACTCAAAGATTGTCGATGCGTTAATAAAATTCACCGAATCTTTCTTGATCGATTACATCCGCGAGTAATGAATATAGGATGTGGTTTGCCATTTTTACACCTGCGAATATTCATAACGCGTACAAGGAAATAGAAAATAAGGAGCTTTTACTGTATATGTTAACAACGATATAATTTTTTAGGGTTTACATATTATTAAAATCATGTAAGCCCAATCATATGACATTTACGTAAATTAAGAACAAGGAAAGAAAGAGTAAATAAAAATATTATTTCTAAAGTTGTGAGAAAAACTTTTGTCTGTTAGTTCTAAAACAACCCTAGAATGACTATTAAACAGAGAAAATCAGGCAGAAAAATTGCATTAACAAAAACACTTTGAAATAACGATAGGATTTTCATATATAAACAATATTTTTTTCTATCAACACCAAATTTAAAATTATTGGCGCAAATAGAGTAAGCATTTTCACAAAACCTATGAAACACATTTTAAGGAACATATAGGGAATACATATACATGAATATAACATCCAATTCAATTTTACTAGTGTCGTTTTACTATCCAGTACTTAGATATAACCCGACAGTATGGGACAATGTTGTGCAAATACTTTATAATTAAAATACAGTTGCGGTTATTATATTGTTGACACAGATGTTGTCCACTACTGACATATAACACAGCTTACCACTAATTTCCTGTACTGAGAGATATAGATAAAATTGTCAAACCTGACACACTTAGTGCACAAACACTAAACATGTATAATTTTTTTATTTAATGAATAATATTTATACATATACTCCTAAACGAGTCATGGTTTATGTGCAATATCTTTCTATGGTGGGCCTTGATGTTAACATATTGCTGGACAGTTGACAGCAATATGTTGAACTGTTTTTCTTCAGACCAAAGAAAAGTAATTATCCACTGGATGATAATTAAATGTAGCCAATTTATAATAAAATATGTATAAATCTAACAACATGATTATCATCAGTCACCTTTAATCAATCTAGCTAGATGGTACATAATAATTTTATTATCATTCCCTTACACTGTAGAAACATATTGCATCATAAGTTTCGATAGTGCAGTCGTACTCATTAGACACATGTGGTGCATATATTACTGCACCCGTACAAACATTCTACAGTTACATTGGTAGTTTTCATCCCCTATACACGTGTCATCAACTTGTGTACTTCGCAGTACTCAGTAGTAATTTTCAAATAACTTATGAACCACCATAATGTAAGCATGCAGCTACACTATCATAAAAGAAGTGTTCTGATTGACATGACCTAATAACAGACCAAAAAAAAACCCGAAACTATTAAATATATTGCCACATATAATTCTAAAAATACTATGTTATTTACAATCACTATTTATATAGGTGATAGATATTCAGATAAACTTTTACAATAAACATGCTTACAGCACAATAGTTCATAACTCTGCTGAGATTCCAAGTGTCAGTCCCCGAGAATGTCAATAAATACAACGCAACCGTCTTTTCCATCTTCCCGTCTGACTTCACGGCGCGAAACGAAATGGAAGGTCAAATTTTACAAGATCCGTGCAAATATAATATTTAAAATCAGCGTCTTAAAGTTTGCGCTCGTGTTAAAACCAGGATCCCTGATATGTAAGCATAACGTTCACACTGAAGAACTTAGGAGTGGAATAATGTGCCGAGAGCGAGTTGGTATTGCAGATAGGTCAGTTGAGATTCACGTGATATGTGGGGTGGGGGCACGAGCCCCGGGCCAAGTACTCTACTGACTCCCGTGTCCGGCCGTCGTCGAGCCGACCCTCGCTGCGCTCCGCAGTGTAGCACCTTACATTAGTCACTATACACATTCTGTTCACTGTACACTCATAATCTGAAATGTGCAAAATTATGTTAGTTAATATATTGTTATATCAAAATAAATACATTACCAAATAAATATGTAAAGAAAATATAAATATAATATCATTATAAATATATGTAAATATTATAATATCTTTAAGTGAATATTCATATATTATATGTAGCAGTAAATTTGTAGAGCTCTAAAGCTGTTACATATGCACGAGGCTTCCACTGATGTGTTTTGAAAATGTAGACATTATGTATAAAAAACAGAAGTTTCATCATCATTTAAAAACATTATAAAACCAACACATTAGACTGTTTTCTTAATGATTCTTCAAAAGCAGTTATTTCTGAAAACATTATTTTAATTATGTTTATAGTATTTCATACAGTTGGTAAAGTAGAAATCAACTGTTGTCCAAGTTATGTAACAAGATGTTAGTGTGAGGTACGGTTCAAACAGTCATGTCTATGTAGATATGACTGATCGTATTACATGTACAAATAGTATATTTAGATATTTAATCTTATGTAACTGAATACTTTTGTTTATAGGATTCACTCCCTGAAGTAGCAATGGGCTGGGCATATTTATCTAAGAACCGGTGGAGTAAACGAATTCT
>DWDW01001746.1:0-11113 GCA_018245635.1 Mimoniades versicolor eupheme | reverse complement strand
CTGAAACAGTAGGTATTAAGTTCAATCGTGACAAGTGTAGGTTTGGTGTTTCAGAAATAGTATATTTAGGTCACAAATTTGATGCTAACGGGATGAGGGCGGACGAGGCTAAGGTTAAGGCTATAATGGAGATGCCTCAGCCTAACGACAGGAAGTCATTAGAACGATTTCTAGGTATGATTAACTATTTATCCAAATTTATTCAAAATTGCTCTGAGAGCGTTAATATTCTTCGATCGTTGTTAAAGAAAAATGTCGAGTGGCTATGGGATATGCATCATACCAAAGCGATCGAGGCACTGAAAAGTAAAGTGGCGAGTGCTCCTGTGTTAGCATTGTACTCACTGGAGGTGCCGATAGTACTGTCTGTGGACGCCAGCAGCGTTGCGCTGGGCGCCGTGCTGTTGCAGGATGATAGGCCAGTTGAGTTCGCTTCGCTCACACTTACAGAAACGCAAAAACGGTATGCACATATAGAAAAAGAAATGTTGGCAATAGTGTTCGCCGTCGAGCGTTTTAGGCAGTACATTTATGGCAGATCTGATGTTACAGTTCATACTGATCATAAACCCCTAGAAGCCTTATTTAATAAACCATTAGTGTCGGTGCCGGCTCGTTTGCAACGAATGATGATGAGAGTGCAAGGATTCGATATCAAAGTCATGTATGTGCCCGGCAAGTACATGTATATTGCGGATACATTATCGCGGGCGCCTTTAAATGAGTTGATGCATGATAAGGTGACGGAAGAAGTCGGTGTGCAGACGTGTTTTATGATAGAGAATGTGCCGTTTAGTGACGTAAAAATGCAATTAATTAAAAAAGAAACTGAAGTAGATAGTGATTGTGTGCAATTGACTCAGTATATTAAAAATGGTTGGCCGAAATATAAACGCGATGTCGATGAAAAAGTTACTGCGTTTTGGCCTTATCGAGAACAACTTCATCACATGGATGGAGTGATTTTCAAGGGCGATACTGTTTTTATTCCGCGTGGATTGCGAGAGGAGATGTTGCACCGCGTGCACGAAGGTCACTTAGGCATAGAGAGGTGTAAGCGACGTGCACGCGAGGTGATGTTCTGGCCGGGAATGACTGAGGACGTGGAACGCGTGGCGCGACGTTGCGCGGCCTGCGCGTTGCACGCGCCGCGCCCGCGCCGTCAGCCGCTGCTACAGCACACTGTGCCCGCCTTGCCGTGGCACAAGCTCGCCTCGGATATATTTGAATACCGGAGACGGAGATATATAGTACTCGTGGATTATTTTTCTAACTACGTTGAGGTCGGCGAATTAACCGGCATGAGTAGTAAGAAAGTTATTGAATTTATGAAAGAACAGTTTGCAAGACACGGGATACCAGCCGAATTAGTGACCGACAACGGCCCCGCATATAGTTCGTTGGAATTCAAAAATTTTTTGCGAGAGTGGGAAGTTCGTCATATTACGTCATCGCCACATTATCCTCAGTCTAATGGCAAAAGCGAAAGAACAGTGCAAACGGTAAAAAATTTACTTAAAAAATGTATTGATTCTGGTGAGGACTTTAATATGAGCTTGTTAAACTTTAGGTCTGCGCCTAGAAGTGGGTTCGACTCCCCAGCGCAAATGTTGATGGGAAGAAGATTAAAAACTAAATTACCGATTACTAGAGAGTTGCTATGTGAACCGGTCGATAACACTAGCAACTATAAGACTTTCATGGCGAGAAGGAATAAGGATAAAAATCAATATGATAAGTCTGCGAGACCGTTAGAACGTATTTCAGTTGGTGACAAGGCGACGGTAGTGTGCAACGGGCAAACAAAACCGGTTTCTGTCGCAGCACGTGCTCCAGAACCGCGGTCGTTTATAGTACAAGATAATAATGGGAAAATGTATAGGCGTACACGAAGTCACCTAGTGGTGCGCGCGGGCGCGAGCACGGGTACACAGTCGCATTCGCATCCGTCACCGGGACCACAGGCGGGGTTCACTAGCCCCACGGGTGTAACCATTCGGCGTCGACGTAGAGACATCACCGAACCTGGACGCGGTTCTTGTTCACGGAGGGGATCTAACACAAGTTTGCCTAGTTCTAGCATAGATACTTCATATGCAAACGATAGTGATCAAGTGTCATCTCCATCGCCTCCAAGGGTTACTATAGAAAGGTCTAAGGAGCGAACTGCACGTATGCTGTCAAATTTATTTTTTGGTTCGTCTAAAGAGTAATAAATACCGTCTGTTATAAAATTGTCTTAATTATATTCTTTGTAAACATTCTACATATGTACACTTTTATATTAGATATATATTTAATAGTTCTCTATAAATATTGTATACTGTTCTATTTTTGTGAATAGCATATTTAAGTTAGCATACATTAAGGTTATAAGATATTTAATAGATAGAAAGTTATAAGTTCCTTAGAGTTAATCTAAATAATTTCAGTGATATAAAATAGTGATTTTATTTTTAGAAGGGGAAAGATGTAGTATATTGAGAATAAGTGGGTAATGTAAAAATAAATCAGTGTTAAACCAACTTGCGTGTGTTTCACTACAGTCATATGGGCATTTGTATCTACAATAAAACATATAGTGTAATATACGCGTACCTTGGTGTAATATACATAATATATATTATAGCTCTGTGTTTGACGGCCTTTACTGATGTTGCCATTACATTTCGCTAATTGTCCCATATTATTGTCCGTGAAAAGTAAATAGCGTGAATGGCACGGCTCTGTGTGTACATCATTAATCAATACTTGACTGACTTAAATTGATTATTTTAAAAGTTAAAGTCATCTAGGTAAAGTGACACACACAGTACCGACTGTTAAGGATCGAATTGTAAGGCGGTACACAGAATTGGTGTAACTGGGTATGTAGCGATAATATACTTGGTATATTCATACCGTCAATCGAATTCAAAGTTTGTTGGTTCTGCCGAATTGTGTGCTCGACCGTCAGTAATAGGATTTTCATGTTTCCACTACGGTCTACATCAGCGCGCCGCTCTTATATTTGATATGGCCAACGAAATAACAGCTCGGTGCGATTATATCTATGTTTTATATACGCTTGTGACCATTCAGCGGAAATTGTATTCAGAAGTCTGAAAAATTAGACATAATTCAATTTTTGTACAAACATTCCTATGGAGTTCTATATCGATTAGGGGACGTTTTTGATCAGCGCTAGACTGAAACAGGTTGATGATGATATAATGAGTACATAACGAAAGTAGCATCTTTAATAGTTAATAGTATCAGTTTCGGACATACTCCAGGCTTTGCTAGGTAGGTATAAAAGAGCTGTCATAGAAACTATAGGCATTCTCCGACATTACATATACTAAGTATTCTCACGGGCATTCCAATAATTATAAAGTCGCTATTTTATGAACGCAAATTTCTGGCAGTCTCTATATGAAACAAAGTTGATCTATGTTAATTAATAAGAGTTGCAGTAGCTATTATTAGCATCAGTTTTACATTGAATCTGTCTCGACATCAATGGATCTAAATATAGTTATTATCACTGAACACATGAAGTTTTATGGTTTATCTTAGCGCAGTTGTTTTGGAATACACGTATCTCAGATCTTGTATTCAGGTAGAAACAATTTTCAGTAGTAAATCAAAAGCGGGATAAAGCTTTAGTCTTTAAATTTCTCGCACGCAATTGTAAAATCAGAAATACCTGCCAGGAAGTAATGTTTCCGCTTTTGTGAATCAAAATTGAATTTACCACAACAGATATGAAACGACGCTTTTATTGACTCAGGAATTTTGGGGCTGGCTAGCTCTAACTTAACTGTGCAGAACTTTCTGAACAAGGCTTGTGTAACATAATTAGCTTACTCGCAAAGTGCAAGGGTTTCAGGGAAAAACAATACACACATAAACAAGAACCATAATAGGAGGACCTGCAACGTGCATTGTGGAACAATTTAAAGCATCTCCAAGTGAGAAAAAACCTTATGGCTTCACTTATGACCACCACTGGGTTCCGAACACTACTTCAGGCTCTTTTACAAGGTAATAAACGTTTCAAGGGATACGATCTATCAATATGAAGACTACATCACCTAATAATAAGAGGAAATATTATATGTAATACATAGTAAATATATTCAGGTTACTATGCTTTCATATAAAACAGTATGAAGGCTCAGCACTGAGCATTACATATGCCCATGTACCCTACCTGTGTTATGTAAGGCAAATCTATATAGATATACCCTTATTGTATTCCTCTCGCCTCTAAATTGCTTCATCTAGACCCCACGTTCGTACTTTTACGATTTTAATCTCGTACGGCGCGAGTAGCCGTAAGTATTGATATTCGCTCCGCAACGCCCACTTCATTCCAACGTACATCAAAATTTACGGGTACAGACCTATTAGTTGCCGTTCTTATTCGGAGACCTGTTCAAAGGAATTCTCTTTGTGCACTTCTCATTATAATTTGTCCTGATTTTTTTGTTAATGTGATGTGGGTATTGGCGCCGGCGATCGAAGCGCCATCAGGTCGTAAACTTTTGTGACTCGAAAAATCGTTTATGAAGCGGGTAGATATCGGATTAGAGTTTTAACAATACCAGTGCAGTTATAGTTCCCAATGGTAGAATAATAATCTTTTGTATAGTGAGAACGTGTAAAATTTTTTAATTATATAAATTCTATAATTTAGAACGTATAGAATTTTTTAAAATGAATAGCTACAAAATATGTATTTTTCATGACAATGGCAATGTTTCCGATAGTTCGTGACACTTTTTTTACCTGACGCTTATATTTAAACGTTATTTCATTTCAAAAAAAAATATTTTATTTTTAGGCACCTCCTACATTAATGTACATATGGAATGGAAATGATCTTTCTATGTGTAAACGTAATACGATGTTGGCTTAAATATTTGTAATTTTTAAAAATATTCTCATAAATTATAGGGATGATGGCCATAAATTATAGGGCCTTATAGAAAAATTTGAAACGGGAAATAATTATAGAAAATTGGAAAATTCTCAAAACATACATGTCTGATATGAATGAATAAAATTGATTGCCTCGTTGGTCGTATTGGTTGCAAGTGCGACTGTCGAAAGGGAGGTCCTGGGTTCAATTCCCGGGTCGTGCACTAGGTGCTAAATTTTCTAATTTAGATTTTCTAGTAGGGGATTGGAGTCTGGATTTGTGCCCGGTGCATGGCTATAGGCTCATCACTTATTCCATAGTGGGACATAAGCGTACCTGGTGTAACGTTTGAGTGTTCTACATTCGTTCAGGGACGAGAGGCGTTATGTTACTTTTTTTTATCTAAAAGCAACCTGTCATCTTGTATATTGAAACACTTCCAATATTTGTTGAAACCCTTTATTAAATCCGTGTATTTCCAATGTGTACTGACTACAACAATGTACATTTTTCAATATAGGAGTACTGGAGTACCGTATTGAGAACAGCGAGCGGAGGGTGTGGAAATACGGCGGGCAGTTAAAAGTGGGAACAAATATTGTACGGTGCGCCGCGGCTCATACAAACTCTCCTCACATGTATATACCGTATATGTATACATTGCTAGCTCTGTAGAGAAGTAGAGCAACTGTTTGAATACTCTCTTTAGATGCTCCGTCTACATTTGACGTTTTTCCTATGATTCTAAAATCTAAAATCTTAACCACATTTGTCTTTCTCTAACAACTTCTTACGATGCACTTTCGATCTGATCATATTGTAAATCTCCATTATCGCCATAATTTTAAAAAATGTTATTAATTCGTTATGTATGTGTGACATTTTGGTAATTAAATCCACCATGTAATAGTGTGATCATATAATAATGCAATATAATAGTGTAATAATATAATAGTGTAACCATTATAATAGTGTAACCATACAATAATGCAATATAATATTGTAACCATATACTATTATATGTTTAGTGTAACCATACAATAATGTAATATAATATTGTAACCATATAATAGTGCAATCATACAATAATGCAATATAATAGTAGGGATCATATACTAGGAACGCTGCTTTCCATATCTGAGAGATATGGAAAGCAGCGTTCCTGGCAGATGGAAGCAAATAGGGCATCATTGAACACAATGTGATGGTCGAGATGAACGCTCCAATTACTGATATGTTTTTTCAATCCGATTCAATATCAATCCGATCCAAGTTCAATTCTTAAATGTTTTCGGTCCTATGAATAGAAACAAAATGCAAATGATTACAATAATAGTAAAACAATTTTGGTTACGAGTTTTACGCACATTACATCGACTGGCTCGTTGGTCGTGTTGGTTGCAAGTGTTCTACATTCCTCTGCCTACCTCTTCGGGGATAACTTGCGTGATGGTACGTTATATTACTTTATATAATGTATATATGAGTTACCGAATTAATTAAATCTTATCATAAATCTTCTTGATACATATCTGACGGGCGCCTTGAAGACCTGAAATTCACAAAAGACCCAGATTAACCCACACTGTGAAAATATGGAATTCCCTGACGGCATCTTTAAATTCCGATTCATATAAACGGGAATTATTTAAGAGAAGAGTGAATAGGTACCTCCTAGACAAGCGTGGTACGTCATACGTGGTAGCCTGCATCTCGCTTTACATCAGGTGGGATAGTAGTTAAACGCAAGCCTATTGATAAATAAAAAAAGATAAGGCTACTACTCTACCCATATCAGCGACTACATCTGTAAGTTTTTGTGTTGAAAATAAGTTAATGACTTTTCTTTTTTTTTTTCAAAATATTTATCGTTTTACTGATTGATCGGCGTATAAATTCAAGAGCTTACTCTTATTAAGCTGAAATTCATGGAAATACCTATATTGACTGAATGATTTAGATGGATATGCTGTAAGTTATTTGTGGTAATGCAATATCAGTGCTCTAAGAAACATGTAAATATTTTTATTTTTCCAACTTAATGTGCTGTCGAAAAAAAGAAAAGTGATATTATGGTGTAGAAAAAGATGCCAGTAAGGCATCTGTGTGCCGAAGTACTTTTATTTCACCATAACACACGACCATAATATTAAAACGAGGTTTTTCGGGTACCAAGGGTTCCAATAATTGCCTACATAAGTTACATTCTTATCGTGACGATTTTTGCACAGCTCTCGAGTTCCGGCGGTCCCACATAGGCCTTTTGTCCCTCAACAATTCAATTTACTGATAACGTAAAACAAGGACAGCTATCGATAAACAGACCAGATATCGGCCATTGATTGAAACAACATAAGGGTATATGTTATGTAATGGTCGAACTTGATTTTCAAAATGTTATTACTTTCTCATAATTAGTACAGTTGAATATTAACTTGTAATATTAATTAATGCAAGGTAACAGTGTAAAAGGCGATTGGTTTTCCTTTCCGTTTCTGTGTAATTTTGTAAACTTACCAATCAAAAATTTTTACTTACATTATAAATGCAGAACAAAAATACTGTGCCGGGACTCGAATTCCGGTTCGGTTGTTATTGGATTTTTTAACTAGAATTTCTAGTAGTGGCTCGGAGTCTGGATTTATATCCGGTATATGACAATGGGCTCACCCCTATTCCATGTTGGGACTTAAACGTAATTAATAATACGTGGAGGTTTACTACACTCTTCTGCCAACTTCATCGGGGATAACAGGCGTGAAGTTTTGTTGTCCCTATGGCTTGGTAAAAACAATGCTTTCGCCTCTTATTATTATTACGCAATTAATGCACACAGTTATTAAAATAGCTTGTACTATATGAAATAAAATATTAACCTCCCAAATTATATGAGAAAAGAAAAAACACTTCAGATTTGTAACGATAGAGATATTTGGCGTTCGGTATTCTCAGCCTACACTGTAAGGAATCTGGCGTAACGTTATTATAATTATATGCGATATGTCTGTCACGATTCGAAGTGAAAAATAAATAACTTCTATCATTGGCACGGTTGACAGATCTTGTCCTTCATAACTAATTGAATGATCTCGAGTAAATATATTCCTGTCGCATAGGCATGGGACAGTTCTTGGAAATGTTTCGATCTTGCGGCTAATTGAGTCAATTCGATTTATGTTCAATAACTGTGGACATTTATAATAATTCAATTAAACCAGAATCGGTAAGTTTATTCGCTAGCAATAATGTGCAGAAATTACAAAAACGTATCTCTGCATATGAGAATATTTAATTATGAAGTACCTACATTGATAACCTTGAAATTTATTACGTACGTATTAAATATGTCATACATATGTATTTAATACGAACAATAAAGTAAAGTAAAGAAAAGAAAGTAAAATCAGTAAAGTCGATAATTAAAAGCAATTAATTAAATTTTTTATTTTGAAAGTTATTGAAGATAGTTGCGTCAATATGGTTATCCTCGATAAATCGTTCCCGTGTGTTTTTTTTACATACTGTTTAAACATAGACTATCACGTCTGACATTCGCCGTATCAACATAACGAATGTTTTATATTTCAATATATTAATTGCCCGTATTTATAACCCATATGAAAAACAAAAGATTCAGTTTTCGTCACTCGTTACCTATAAAAGCTTTATCAATTCTTAATATCATACTCCTTCCTAAGCGTAATACGTTCGAAAATTGCTAGAATGATTTCTTTCTTTTCGCGTATCAATGTATACAGATAATATGATACTTAATGCATTTATGTTTTTTGTTCAAGAACATTATTAAATCGGAGTCTGGATATGTGCCCGGTGTATGGCAATAAGCTCACCATCTACTCCATAGTGGGACTTGAACGTAACTGGGGTAATGTGAGAGTGCACTGCACTCCTCTGCCTACTTCGTAGCGGATTACAGGCGTGACGTTACGTTACTATTAAATATGACATTATTGATATCAGCCTAGCTCCAACAGAAGACGGAGAGAGTGAATTAAATCCTAACAATACCTTGATGGAGACATCGCCATTTAGGACGCATCGTGCCTGTATTAAATTTCAACTGCGCGCTGTCACGGGTTATGGACATTCACCTTTAAATTACATCACCAAGTAAGTCGAATATCGCTGAAAGGAGTTTCAAAATCAAACTAACAAGCTACAGGTATCAATTTCTATAATAACCCATACCTCAATTTTGTTAGCCAAAGTAATTGGCGGGTGGGGTCAGTAATTCAACAGGTGCCCAATGATATCCGGGCGATATGTGAGCTACACAATATGTAATCGGTATTTTTGCGCGCCAAGTCACGAGCTGAAGCGGAATAGATTTTGACAAGCAGTTTGTCTTATTGATATCATCACTGAAGAATGGAAACGGTTTAGTGATAACTAGGTAATATTTTTCTCAGGCCCACTGTGAATGTAGTGAAGTTGCATAAGAAATAATCACGTGTCGATCTGTGTCGATGAATGTGCGTGTGAACATTAATAAGCCGAATAAGCTGTACTCATTTAAGATAAAAATAATCCATCTCTACTACCTATTTTTTCCTTATTTCCTTTTCAAAATCTCTCCCTCACTAATGATGACAACGCGGTTGCAACACCGTTGATAATGTCTATTAACAATCTGCGTTAGTGTAAGATGACGATGAGCTGATGATTGGACGGTGAAATAGATTTATTTTCCTATAAAAAAAAGTCAAGTATACGGTTTTGACTTGGACCAATCATTTATACCCGGTATTAATCTCATAGACCCCCTGTACCCACCAATACTTTGTTACCGTAATGCTTTTGAGTATATATCTCATATAATTGAAAGACTTCATTGATTGTGTAACAAACTCGAGACTTATTACGAGAGTCGTTTCTATGGTTTATAATAATACTGTCTATATAACGCTTACTCTTATAATGCACCTACCTCTTCGGGGATGACATCCGTGATGTTACGTACGTACGTATAATAATACTAACAATTAGATTTTCCTTGTTCCGATTTGAATCATTAGAGCAATGAGTTTGGAAGCACATCAGGTCTATAAGGGTAGAGATATCTAGCAGTCCGTGCGCTCTGCCTACCCCGTAAGAGATGCTGATTGCGCGTGATACTGATACTGTTCTAGGAATAACTTCGTTTTGCATTGTCTATTCGTCATCTGATGCATAATATATTTATTCTAGTATTCTAGATACCGACTTGCCTCACGTTACCTATATATAGCGGATTTTTCTATCGTAAAAATATTATAATATGTAGGTAGGTATATCTTACCAAAGTAGTTAAAAATCAGTCGTTCTTGAGTTAATGAGGAAATAAACGAACAGATGTAAATAAAACCTTCCAAGCCTGTATTGAGATGCTACATTATATCTTCACGAAGGGTCCCTTACGAGACAGAGGGCCAAGTGGCAAAAATTACTTTTCTTACAGAGATGTCACAGTATTTAATTATTATTTCTGTAGATACTTACTCTTATATAGATACGTAAGCGATTTGTCGAATTGTATTTCCAAAGGCGATGCCATTCTAATGGTACGAATTTGCCAGTCTCAGCTTATCTAAGTGACATTAACGCAATTACTTCATTCTCAGGGCATCAGTGCTTTAATTGCGAGATTTGTATTCGTATTGAGAGGATAAATTAAATTAGAACACGAGAGATAGATACGCGGCTCAGCTATCAGCAATACTGTTAATGATACCGAATTATATTGTGTGCTCAAATTTAAGTTGTGTTAGGCAAAGTCACTAATACACAAAACATTATTAACTACTTAGCACTAAACAAGCGATTGAAGCACTTTATGTCCTGTAAACATATTCATATTTTATAAAGATTAATTGTTGTTAAAATTGCAGCCAACTGCACAATTTTCAGTGCAATATTTTAGTCCAGTTTGCATTTACTTCGATAGTGTAATCAGAGCAGGATTCGTACAGGATAAGGCCATTAAGGTAGCGAAATATTTGTACATGTTCTTGTCTGTATTTTTATGCACAATATGTGATACGTATACGTATGTATGTTTTATATACCTGTATGTTTGTTATTGCATCTTCGTATAATTTATCTTTAAGGGTAGGCAGTGTACACCAAATGATAAATAACTCTATCCATACAGACCTTATGTATTGTTACATTCATCGAGAGTGATGACAGTGAATAGAGATTCATACA
>DWDW01001745.1:0-11114 GCA_018245635.1 Mimoniades versicolor eupheme | reverse complement strand
ACTGGTGAAACGTGGGAATGTGCTACATTCCTCTGCCTACCTCTTCGGGGATTACAGGCGTGAAGTTACTTTTTTTTTCTATTTTCTATTTATTAAAATCTATATACAACTATTATATGTAACTATATACCGCTTTATAAATAAACTGTAGGCTGATGTATGCGGAGAATCATCGGTTTGTCTAAAACCCAAGATAATTTCTGATTACACGATAACAGTGACAAAGCGGTCCATCATAAAACTCATTTGCATGAACGTTACCTGCGCGCATGTCGATATTCCATGCGTGGTTTAGCACAGAGAATACAGTATGATGTTTTGTTTACAGCACACAGGTCCACAAGCCGTTTTATGTTCTCTTTAGCAGTTTGATACCAATTGTAGCGAAACATCACGCCTTTAATCTTATGCGTATAAAAATGTACGTACATAATTAATCAAACGCTACAATTAACCGCGTTGTTGGTTATGTGGGTCCAAGCGCGGCTGCTGATCGGAAGTTCTGGTTTTGAATCTTGGATAAGGCATTTGGATTTCGCTAACTTGATTCTGTAAATTAGAAAAAAAAATCAATTAAATTCTTTAGTTTAGGTTCGAATTCTGGATATGTTTCTGATACGTTGTATGTGTATGTATATGTAGATGGGCAATAAGCTGCCTTTTGCCATAGTGGGACATAATCGTAACTGATGAAACGTGGAAACTGCACTACACTCCTCTATCGCCTATCTTATTACAGGCGTGATGTTACTTTCTATACTGATATAAAAGTAAATAAAAAAATATATTTATGCAACTTCCACTGTAAAAAAATATTTTAAATATGTATACTAAGAAAAATAAATATTAAGGAGCTATGAGTAACAATTGAAAAGGGTAAAATTTATTGAATCATTGTTACGTTTAGAAAATTATGAAATCCCACACAGAAGTTATAAATATGTATTTTTTATGTAAATTTTAACCTCAATTTACATCTCCATTTCTAAAAGTAGTAACACAAATTATTTTATATCACATCATACATTATTACATTATAAGTCTGTCTTGGTCCATTGAAGGGTGTACACATAACCAAAAGAGCAGATTTTTCTCATCATGTCACGCTGGGCATAAGGGCAAGAAGACAACCGATTGATTATGAATTAACCAAATTGATTTCCATCAATCCACATTTGTTTCATCCAATATCTCATAGAAGTAAAAAAAAAAAACGAACTCTACATTTCACCGTACCATACTCGTATTTAACAATCATATATTTTCTTCAGACTTTTGTAGTTCTCTGCATTCTTTTTCTTTTCAATAATTTGTATTAAATATCTTATCTGTTCATGGTCTTGGAAAAGTGTTTGAAATGAAACAAAGGGGTTTGCATTGAACGAGCCGTATCTACTCACGAGCAACATGCAAATGCCTTGTTGAGATAAATGCCAATGTGCAGCGCTCGAGCCACAAGCGACCGCGATATTATCCTTTGTATTTTTTTCATTTTGTAGGAACCACCGTTTAAAAAGTTTAGAATTTTTCAAACTAAATTAAAGGTTTACTATCAGTACTAAAATAATGAATTTTCTATCAACTGGATTCTAAGATTATATTTAAAAAAAATTCTCGTAATTTTATTGAAGAAGTAAGAATATTGAAGCTCTTTAATTAATATTAATACGCAAATTATTGTCTTCTGAATTGTGTATCTTATTGTTAAATAAATTTGTACACAAACAATTTGAATAAAAACAATTAACAACCGGTGAAACGTTGGAGTGTACTGCACTCGTCTGCTTACGTCTCGGGAATTACAGGAGTGCGGTCATGTTAAAAACAATAAAAACTTCCAAAGGAATACTTATATGTACAATCCTAGAGAAGTAATAAAAAGTAAATTTATCAAAAGTTCTCGAGATACCGCCCCCGCTTGTCACTTATACCACAACCCAGGTACCGATGATTATCTTTTATTCATTTTTCTTTGGATATGCACCGCGATTAATAAGAATCCATTTGCTAAGAGTTATGTTTTTTAAAACAATAAAGTTGCGCAAGTTCTAAACGTTTCATAGAGTTTTCAAATGACATAAATATTACTAAGTTTTTATCACTACAAGTTCCTTGGACGCAAAGATTTATGACTCTACTTTGGTTTAAGAAGCACTTTCCTAGACTCGTGGCATTATTATGGACTACCTTGGAAGGTAGACATACTAAACATCTGCCTTCCATACTGTTTATATCGTAACATCAACTTTATTTACTCCCTTAAACCAGAAATAGGTTGAGCTTCACAATCAAACCTTGAATATTATATGGTACTCTACCATTAGACCAACGAGACAGACAAAGATATTCAAAGTTATACGATATGAAACATTTTATCAGAACTTCTAATTAACAAATATTTTCTCTTACAAATAGAAACGAAGACCCTTATTTTCCACCTTTACAATTTCTGTTGCTCTACGCCCACCCTTAGTTCGAACTAAAGTGAATGTTTAGTTTACGCAGAACTTGCCCAATTAAAAGGCTGTGAACAATTTATCAATGGCCCCCAACCCCACAAAATTATTGCTGGAACGAGAATGTTTATTGTATAAACATCTTCAGAAAACCTTTGTAGAATAAACAGAGATTTCATTACAATAAAGATGATTTGTTCGTAAAAGTAACAATAAGATTTAACAAAACTTTTCTCATAGTAACAATAACAGTTTAATCTGAGTTATCGTAACATTTCTAGTGGCCGTATAACATAAAAAACATATATGGCTCTTTTCTAAAACAGCCAAAAGAAAATTCCTTGAAAGCCGAGAAAATATTAGCGACTCGGCTATTATTGGACAAGCATATACGCAAGGCGACCACTATAGCGGATTTCTTAGAGATTATCGTTAAATATTTTTATCATTGAGACCGATAACGCCAAACCTATTTAATATATGAACTAGAATAATGTAGAACATGGAAAAAAGCCTAGAGTAGAGTTACGAAAACACATTAATAAAAACAAGATCAAAAATATACGGTATATATACTGAAATAATGATTGTGATGAGAAATTTTCAATTTACTTAATGGACCTACATTTATAAGACTCATTTTGTACAGGATCTTTTATTATTATCAACTTATTATTTATCTTATCATTTATTGGTTAAGAGGTCTATAGATATCTACATTACAAAATGTAAGTAAGCTTGAACAGAACACAAAAAAATATTATTATAGTCACGCCAGATCCCTTACGGGTATATAGAATTCACCTAATGCCAAAAATCTCTACCAATATGGAATTTTAAAAAATTTAAAAATCGGGGATTGCAGCCGTGATATTACGTTTTTCAGTAAAAAAAAATCCATAACACTAGTTACAGTAGTACTAATATCGCAGTTCCTAAGTCAACTGTAAATATGTGTAGAATTTACACGAATTGCGCTAACATTTTGAAATATCGTGTCGTTGCATGTTGCCGGACACTCGGAGAAATTGTGTTTATTTAAACCGATTTGTTTACTGTGTCGCATTTCGTGTCCGACAGTGTGCTGTCCCAATATACTATTTCGCTAATATTGTCTCCAACAAGTGTCCGAGAGCGGTAGTGAAGTTTTGGAAGTACCTAAAGGTTGTTCTATTTGGCATAATAATAATAAAACATTAACAAGCCAAAACCAATTATGAAACAAAATGAATATTAATTAGTCAAAACTTGAGAATATCGACTATTGAAACAATTTACATATTTGATTCTCTTTTTACAAGAAAAGGTATATAGCTTTTCAGAACTTCGGACCGATTGTCCCTGAGTAGTAGTAGTAGGGGCCCTAAATGTAACTGCGTTGATCCACACTCCTCTGTCTAGCTCTTTGAGGATTACAGACCTAATGTGACATATGAATAAATATTGTTTGTTTCATAAATAAAAATGTAAAGCTCAATTTTAGTCATAACTTTCCTTAAATGACTCGGATTCCCCTGGTTTCGGCTACGTTAGATCCAAGATCTGCTGTCTTTAATTTTACCTTATTAATTAAAAAAACGTCAGTAAATTTAGCTTTTTCATAATATCTGTGAAGGGTAACACATGGTGCATTATAAATATGCCTTGAAAGGAGCAGATGAGAACATGATTTTTGGGAGTCTATTGCCATACACCGTGGCGAGTTTACTGCTGTACACCAAGCACATATCCAGACTCCGAGCTACTACAATAAAATCTAAATTAGCAAAAACCAAAATACATATACTTAGAATTTATAGCGAAAAACTTTGTACTTCAGAACTTAGGCTGAATAACAGTAATGTAGGACATCGTTTTGTTACAGTGGACACCTCCTTCCTAAGGAATCAGAATGGACAAGCAACGCTCTAGCTCAGCCAGGTCCAGTACATCCAGGGCGGCGGTTACCGGCGTCCTGGCGCTGCTACTCTTCGTCTGCCTCATTGAATGCGCAACAGGTAGGAAAAAATATTTGAAACATATATTTCGCCGCTTCTTCTCCATTACGAGGCAGTTTCCGAAGCGGTGGTAGTTTCATCTTGACATACAAAAAAAGATACATACAAAAAGTGAACCAATTTTGAATAAATGATATTTGAATTTGAATTGATACCAGGAGACGATTTCTATTGCATCACTTTGTGCAAAAAATTATGGTGTAATGCAGGTACGATTATAGTACTATTTCGGCTTAAACAAATAGCTGTAAGATTTAAGATACTGCTGAAATTCTTTGTCATAAAGTCTATCGGGGAAATTCTATATAATTTGATTTGATTTGATTTTGATTTCAATTTGATCAACCGTGAAACGATAGAAGAATGAAATTAAGCCACTCAAAGAAAACACAAAAAATAACGTCCATCGCTGAATTATCGTCATCAAACATAGGTGCATATTTCAAACATGCAGTCTGCATTCTAGTTCCTTATATTCATATATAATAAAATAATAAATTCAGACCGCTTACACGTACATATGTAGGTGATTCCATACTAAGCAGACCGTGTATGAATATGAAAACTTACAATTTCACACCCACTTATAGAACAAATACCAGTAGTTCTTCACTATACAAATATGTAACTCAAATAAAAAAATATTCCGAAACCCGTCTCAGCAATTCAAGTCGCTATTAAACTGATTTGCATTAGGAATTACACATTAAAGTTATACTTTATTATCAACTATATAAACAGACAAAAAACAAACTATCATAGTACAAAGTCATTCTGATGCGCGAAGCACACTGTTGAACCCCATTTATCCGCCGCTAGATTAATGCCCTGAGTTTGTCTCAGTCGTGATTGTGTGCTAACCACGTAACGCAGCAATATATGCAATGAGAATAAGAAGAAAAATTAAGTCAACTTCCTCGCTCATTATATTGAGTATTCAATTATTGTGTCACTCGTCCTTTCAACTACCGATCTAATGGTCCTGGTTCAAATCCCAGTTCTGGCCAATAGTGTATTTTTTTAACTTAGATTTTCCAGTAGTGGTTCGTAGTAAGGATTTATGTCCGGTGTATGGCAAAAAGCTTACCGCGTATTCCATGGTGGGACGTGAACCACTGAAACTTGGGAGTGTAGCACTCTCCTCTGCCTACCTCATTGAGGGTTACAAGTGTTATGTTTTTACACATTTTTATGGTTTTTTGACTATACCAGTCATAACGTTGTAATAATAGGAGAGTTCCTTGTTTTAGTCGATTAAATATTTACTTGACTTGTTTAACTTAATTAAATTACTTTCAAGCATCAATGACAGTACATTTGATTCAATTTACGATTCTTAATTTAATAACGTATTAAAATATTATTTATTATTATACACTGGTAAGTCATTCATTATATTTTAGCTCATTTGAAAAATGTTTCTTCGTCACAATATGGATATTATGATATACGGCGTGTTCATTTTAATGTCAGTAACAAATGATACGAGCTCATGCTGTATATTAACATTGTTTTTGCCGTAATGTCTTGGTCCCGTAAATTTAACATATTTATGGGTCTCAAGTATTCATATATCGTATTATATTAATAATAAAATAAATAAACACCAACTGTGTGTTTATTTATTTTATTATATATTATATAGACAGAGGTCATAACTTACATGATATAATAAATTGTTCTTTTTATATTTGCAAAAGGAAAATTAGGTTCCGATCGTGAACTGGTTATTACTACAGTAAGTTAGCATTCGTTCTAAACTTCGTACATATTTGAAATAGTCCCTAAATAGAATAGGAAATCAATTGGAAGCAAGCACTTCATATTCAGAACATAAAATGTAGACGACATTGAAGTCGCAATTGAGGTCAGATGATTCAATTACTTTAAAAATAAAATCTTTCTTACATCAAAATGCATATTAAAATAACCCATACTTTTGGTTCTGGTTTCATATTCAAAATGGTAACTTTGTGATTACAATATTTCCACTTCAAATATTTCCACTTGAAATTTCAAGTCATAAATATTAAAAATAGAGCTAGCAAGATATAAAACAAACTCTATTTGAACATTTTAAACTCAGATCCAAGTTCAAGAGATGTTGGAAAAGACCTTTTGTGTGTTAGTCAGTGGCAGAGTATGTACGTCATGGAGACAATTGCACAAACTCTATATTACCCTAACTCTACGGAAAGGAAATACGAAATAAACTTTAACTATTCTTTGTGTTATAGAACTAACTATATTATGGAAACTTCTCTTGCCACAAAGTAGCACTGTACTTCGTAACTTAAATACATTTGCATTTGGAACAAATAGTAGCACGTTAAATATTCGAATCAAATTTTCTGGAATACTTTTTTAATTTATTCCAAATTTGAAATTTCTATCAGAGCAACTTGGCCGTACTAACGGTTATAAAAGATTCTAGTACATCGTAAATACAGTTAATCCTTGAAATATTAACATATTCGCAGCTTTTACTTACATTACTACTAACGAGAGAAGAACATGTTAGCCCCAGGCCATATAAAAGCAACATAAAATAAAACCAAAATAAAAGCGAGGTCAAAACCCTAATGATACCTCAACAAACATAATACCTACATATTGTACGTTTTAAATACGTTACATTTCTAATATAAAGCATACCCGATAGTTTGTTTGCCGTTCAATTTAGATTAATTAAAAAAAAGTTTGACTGTCACTTATCTGAATACAACTGAGTCTATTGTATTAACTTTACTTTAAAGAGTTCTAGTAGTCTATTTCCGTGAACTGTCGGACATAGGCCGTTCCAATAGCACGCCACTGACCACATGCATTACAAAGTACATACGAGTACATATAATTAATAAATGTCATACATTATTATAATTATACATACAAAGAGATTTAGGTGAAGAAATCTGTGACAATGGTGCCCTCAGCTTATCTCTATTGCTTTTGCGAAGTTGTGAAACAACTTCCATTTACATAAGGTGCGTTTTAATTGCCAACAACGGAACAATTCCTTCGTCGCCCCACGCGGCGAAGAGGCAGAATCATTTCACACATGACAGGTTCTTGCGAATGTGGGTAGACAAAGATTTAAAAATTATGTATTTTTAGTCGATTCTTGAGTTCTACCAGATGGCTAAACAGACGCGCAAATAAAGAAAAATGATTTTTTAGAGGGAAGTTGTTAACACTTCAAAATAATAACAATTAAATGTTACTTAATTATTTAATTAAGTGCGTACTTTTTACCTTGAATCATGCTCTTGTAAACGTCTAATTGTTTGTATTAAGTACGACTTTAATACTATTTTATCAAGTTCTAACAAGCCGTAGTGAGTTCCAAGTATTTTTTCGTTTGAAGAACTTTCCTGTTACGATTTATGAATTCTTTACACCTTACACATAAACTAATTATACGTATACAATGTTTTCATGTTATATCAATAAATCTTTGACACTTAAGACATTAATTCGATTCGACCTCTGTAAAAGTTACAACTTCATTTGGCAAAAGTTACGCATTTTTTTTCCACTTGGACACTTCGCGGTAATTGTTATTATTGGATGACGAAAGTTTTATCTTTTTTTCGTTAATCGTCTGGTCACGTATTTGTAAACATGCGTGATCAAATTTTGTTTATAAACTGACATGATTTAATAAAGAAACTCTGAATTCATTCAAAGACATAATTTCTTCTTCAAAACGAACACGTAGGTAATATATCTACGAGATGACACCCTAATAAAATAACAGTATTTAGAGTCTAAAGTGCAAACAGAAAAAGAACTTGAAGTAATTTTTAAATAATTATGAGTCTAGGTACATAAGACTAATTTGGAACATGAGTATCCTAGACCTATTATAAGACTTTAATTTTTTAATGCAACTACTACAAAACCACAACATCCTATATTAAACTACATTCTCCGTTTCCCTTTCACAATTACTTGTACCTTTCAAGAAATGTTAAAATAAGGAATATTAATCACAACGTATACATTAATTTGATATACAAATAATACAATAAACCGTGAAAACGATAACAAGCACCGCACGGTAATCGGTTTATTGTAAACATTGAAATTAGGTGGTAACCTTCAATAGTACTCCATTATGATATTTCCTTGTTTAAACTTAAATAATATTATTACAATTTAATAATTGTTACAATTGAAAGAGAAGTGAATTATCACAAAAGAAGTCTTTTGGAATTTACAATTGTCTTTTTGTGTTCCTAAAAATAATAAGAATAATACATATAAAATAAATTATAAGTACTGACAGCTTTTCTTAGCCCAGAAGTTGTTGACAATTAGGTATGTATATCCAACCATTTTAGAGTTTAAAGCTGTCGATTTTATATTTTTTTTATAATATGCATAACGATTTTCACATTTAAACTATCTAAATTTAACGTATATGACTATCCTTTATATAATGTTATATACATACGTGAATTACATATCATAATTAGTTTCAAACTCAGTGAACGGCCATAAACGTACCAGCAATCAAGTCATAAACGTAGAAATGTTTACCAAAGATATTACATTAACGCCAACCATAAAATACTCTGGACATATTAATATTTGTCGAACTCATCTGATGATAAATATATTTTATTGTTATCTTTATGGTCACTTAAATTCTTGTTAAAGCCTGATATATCTCAGAGTCTGTCCAACATTTGTAATACCATTCTAAGTGCAGCCTAAGACATTTCTTACGATTCTCGCTACACGGTACAAAAAGTATGTATTTCATGAGACTGGTAATTTCAGAGATTAGACCACACAAGATACTTTCAGCTTCATTATATTAATAAACCCGTAAACATAACTTAAACCATTCGCTTCCTAGAACGAACCAAGGTTTCAACCATTTGAAACCGGAAGCCATAATGCTTCTTCACTGCGGATTGCTGGAAGTTTTTCGACCGGCCTAAACGCTTGCAACCAGCTGTATGTATCCAAGAATACTGGATACCATATGGATCCACTGGTTATCGCCCCTACTAAAACACGAAACATTCCTATAAACTTGCCACTAGTTATAAAAACTTAATTAGCCTTTCAATAAAACTCATTAGCACACATAACAGCAGCAAACATTATTTTTGAAATAACTTAAATATTATTCATAAAAATAATCTGTTACTTTATTTATTCATGTGACATTAATTAAAGGGTCGTGAACTTAAACATGAAATGCAAATTTATTCATTGGCCCGTACAACCGCATGTTGTGCTGTGCTGTTGGGGTAGGTCCGCGCACGGCACCACTTTAAGTTGTTAATCGCAACGGATAACGTATAATGGGTATTGCGTTAAAGCAGTGATAGCTTTGTGGTCAACAATTCTGTCTCTCGATCTGGTGGTCCTGGGTTCAAATTCTGCCGCGCAACTATTTACAAAAATATCAATATTGGCGAAGGAAAATATCAAGTTCAAGCCTGCACCCACACCTTAAATTTCCCCATAATGTTCTCTAAAGAATCTGAAGTCAGCCAACTTTCAATTAGCCAGCACGGCACCTTATGTCTTTAATCTTTCCCTTTCCGAGAGTAAGCCCATTACCACTAGTGGGACAACAAAAGTGTGGATGACAATAATGACGACGATATCATCAAACAAAGTTCCCGTATACTATTTTACTGATATTGACCTCGCTTAAAAAGTAATAATAATAATAATCATAATAAATAATAAATCCGTTTATTGTCTTATTACATTGTTAATAACATACATTTTCTTATACATATTATAATAATAAAGACAAGAGGAGGCGGTTCAGTTCGTGCTGGCGGGACGTTAGTTCCGAGCAGCGCTGGTTTTCAGCCTCTCCTAGCTTCCTAAGGTGTTACTGTAAACTGTATCTGTAACTTGTAACAAGTCGCATGGAAAAGCTAGTCAAATTTGAACATTTATCTGCGATCAAGAAATGATGGAATTCCGCAACCCTAAAAAACCCTTATGTCAATTTCACGCACTAAAATTCAAGTTCCTGACATATTGCGTGTCTGTCCGTTGAAGCGAAGGCTACGGAAGGGGGCCGCAAAAACATCGAAAACATTAAAGCAATTGAAACTATTCCTTATTCCATACAACGTACGGGTCACGTTAAAGGCACATATCGAGTGCAAATTTGTCTATACAATGTTGTTAAAAAAAGATCTTTATTGCCTCGTAATAAAGATCGTGTCAAGTGTAATATCGAAAGACAGATGCGAACGTCGAAGCGATTTATGCGATGAAGAAACATACAAAAAACAACTTTAACGAGTTGCAATAAAGACTTTGACGAGTGTAAATGTGAACGGTTTAGGCAGATATTATTGAGACAAATCACAAGCTGAATTAGACTGTATAGATATTGGGTTAGGGTCAACTTTTAATTGCCGGTCGGTTAGAGTAATGTGATCGATTGAGAGGCAGCAGTCGTTCTTTCTATAAACGGTGTCTCGTTTGAGAAAAAAAAACTGAGTGACAGTGTGGCCTTTGTGACAGTGCAGTGTTTGTCCCTCTCACACTTTAGGGAAGTGAGCAGAGTAGCAATACTAATCGCATGGAATTTTAGTTCAAACTTAATACAGTCGAAGTCGAAATGTGCATTGATGGTAAATTAATTTGGCTGCAAGGGCTTGTATATTTGAAGCTT
>DWDW01001744.1:0-11116 GCA_018245635.1 Mimoniades versicolor eupheme | reverse complement strand
ATTGAAATCTTAAATTAGAGTAATATTCGCAGCTATTTAAAGTAACCGATGGATCTCTCTGTGCAAGTTTAAGCCACTTATTTCCTACAGTTTTCTCGTAATAGAACCTAAACAAGTAACTTGCTGGGTGTTTTTTAAAGAGGGGTAGCTCGCGAGCTAATGACAAAAAAGATATATATCTTTGCAAAAGATATAATCACTCTCTAGCTCACATGTTTCAATTATATCTCTATATACCTAGAGTCAATTTTCTCTCTCTGAGCCGTACTGAGCTAAATGAGTTAAAGATATAAAAGAGTGATATATATCCCAAGATCGAAAAGATCAATCTTTTCTTGTCAGGGAAAATCAATCTTTTCTTGTCAGGGATACATTTTGCCCATCTATAGTGTGCGAACTGTGCGAAGTGTAAGTGAATTAGTGAAGTCGTGAAGATGTCAGCAGTCAGCAATCAGAACCAGTACTCAGTACTTCAGTAGTGTCACTGTCATCAGTGTCATCTGTCATGGCACTCATGGCACTATTTTCACTCATGTCAAACGTAAGTCATTCAGCTTTATGTTGCCAGATATACGGATTTCTTTATATATAAACTTTATGCCTATCTATAATTCTATACAGATTTGTATCGTGTCTTGTTTAGGTTATTTACAACAATTTCACGGATAATTCTGATTTTGTTCTTATTATTTTTAAAAATAGTTAAAAGAAAATTATTTGAAATGAGTAAAATTGAAGGATTTTTTGATACTAACCAACAGCTGACTAATAAAACTTCTTACGAAGAAATGTTGACACTGATTTGTTATCAAAAATGAATAAAGATATTAACAAGTCATTATTAATTTCATGTCTTTTTCTAGAACTCAAAAGAAAATGTTACAAACTGTGCATTCATACAAATAACCCTTACGAAATACAGATTAACATCGATTTTCATGTATTTACTAATGAATACAGAATTTTATTATACTCGATTCCGATTTTGGTTTACCGGATCTGGCTACAGAACTACACAGGTAGACAGGTACACAGTTTAGTCAGTCGCAGGGTGGCAGCACAGCAGTCATTTTAATATTATAGTATTTGTATAATCTTTGGTTTGGTCATTAACATTTACTCTTGTGTGTGTTTGTGTTATAATAAGAAGCGTGTGTAAATCGTCAGTGCATTGCAGTGGTTTATAATGAAAGCTTTATAACTTAAATAAGTTTGATTTATGTAAACAAAAAATGTAACGTTTAACAAATACATAATACATTCAACTAACAAGTAGCTGCGAACTGTGCTTCTAAAAATTTAGATTATTGAGCGTGTTCGTTTTCTCCATAAATTACGGTGAAAATTAGCCATGGGCAGTAAATTTTACTTTGCAGTTGTTCTGATCAGTGTTGCGCCAATTGTGTACGCGTGCAACGAGGCGATATGTGCGAGTGTGGTCTCAAAATGCATGTTGACTCAGTCATGTAAATGCGATCTAAAAGACTGTTCTTGTTGTAAGGACTGCTTCCACTGTCTCAACTACCTTTACACCGAGTGTTGCAGCTGCGTAGGTAAGATCATGTCCAGTATTTTTCAAATAAAAGATAAACTGTTTGTGGAAGCCTATACTCCGAGTTCACCAATTCAGTTTTTTATTTATTCCCTGCAATAAGGAACTCTCAACAGTATTTGAGGGATAACATATAGGTTGACATCATAAATTTAAGACGCATGCGTCTTAAATTTTTGTAAATGTATAGATTTGTTAGACAAACTTTATAAGTAAGTATTATTGATCTTTAACTCCAGTTTCTTGAGGATACATTCGTACTTATTTTATTTGAAGTCATTCTGCGTGTTCACCTATCTCAATAAATATATTTTGGTAAAAATATTAGTAATGCCTTTCTATCACCATGCACAGAGCAAGATGTTTCACTTTCATTACATATGATCTTCAAGTATACTTTTGTATAATTCGAAGTGAATAACTATTCTACAGTCCTAGATAGAATTGCATTGTCAGTAGGATTTAAGGGCTGCGGTATAATTAACTCAAGCCCAATTTCACACAAAAGCAAGTTGATTACAACCTGTTTCATGCCTCACTGTTGAACTAAAGTTAAACTCCTCCAATTGCCAGAGAAGTGTAGAACACTCACATTTCAAAAGTTATATTAACATCCCACTATGGAATAGGTGGTGAGACTATTTCCATACATCTGGCACTCATCCAGACTCCAAGCCACTACTAGATAATCTGATTTAGAAAAGGGTGACTGCTGATCTGGGGATCCTGGGTTGAAATCCTGGGTCGTGCACTACAAAAATTTTCTAATTTAGATTTTCTAGTAGTGGCTCAGAGTCTGGTGTATGACAATAGACTGACCACCTATTCCATAGTGAGACGTAAACATAACTGGTGAAACGTTGGAGAGTTCTACATTCCTCTGCCAACCTTTTCAGGGATTACAGGTGTTATATTACATACACATGTACTATTATCTTCATAGAAACAATTCAACTGCCACATAGGGTAATGGAAGTTTTAATATTATTGTTATATTTTAATTTTTAATATTTCACCATAGACATGTGTCCAAAAAGAAATGACACACAAACAGTGCTGTCAAAGTCATCACATGTGGAGGAGTTGGAAGACAACATCCCTGGACTGTTCACTGCATTGACCATTGATCCTGATGTACAAAAACGCTGGGTGTCCTTTACATATCCAGTGGACATTGATCTCTCTGCATTCAGACCCACAGTAGAGAAACAGTTGGTGTATCACTTGCGTAAGTTACATTATTTTTATTACTTGTGCTTTTGTTTATGATGTGATGTGGGCATATGATTGTAGTGCTCCACCTCACAGTCTAGCTGCACAACTCACTTGTTTTTATGCCATGCTTATGCAACAATTGTTAAGAACAGGTCGCCAAATACAATATTCATTGCTCTGACATGGCAAGAGTTCTATCTGGCAGCATTTATTACTTTGGAACAGCGTTGTCCTAAATAAGTTACCATTGATTTTATTTAAATGTAAGTATTGTTGCAAAATATTGCAGTATGCACTAGTCAACACACTTTTTATTCTAGTTTTTAGCATATTTTTGTTTTATGGCAAAGCTGGCCCATTGGTGCAGTGGTTAGTAAACCTGATTGATTTGTGTGAATCCCATCCATGTGTGTCGTGTTGGTTGCAAGTGCGACTGTCGAACGGGAGGTCCTGGGTTCGATTCCCGGATCAGGCACTACTAAATTTTCTAATTTAGTTTTTCTAGTAGTGGTTCGGAGTCCTGGTATGTGCCCGGTGTATGGCAATAGGCTCACCACCTATTCCATAATAGGACGTAAACGGAACTGGTCAAACATGGGAGTGTTCTACATTCCTCTGTCTACCTCTTCGGGGATGACAGGTGTGATGTTACGTTCAGAATGGCACCATTGTGTTAAAAATAGTTGAAACACCTGCTAAGGATAAAATTGCTAATATTTTAATTCATTAATATTAATTAGATACATGATACTTTTAGCCATTAGTTTTCCTTGTTCTCAGATTTATGTTTAATATTAATTTTAACTTCATTATTGATATGTCATTTCATAGTCTTGTTTGGAGGAACATACAGAAAATGTGTTGTGTAAAAGAATATAACTTTACTCATAAATAATTTATCATTTATCCTTACTCTCTGCTTGAAGGTTCTAGTAATGTCTTTCTTTATATGTTAGGCTATGTTTGACTTTCCATCAGTTGAATTAGTACTTCAACTCATGGAAAGTGCAGGTGAGTTCTAAGGTAGTTCATGAATGTTTAGAAAATGCCCATACAGCCTATACCCTTGCTTGTAACATTTCTAGGTCATGGGACATATGTATGGGACTGAATGTTTCTGACTACACACAGTTTAATTAAGCAATTTATATGTACATATATTTGTTTGAGAACATTTCGTCATAATAGCCACACTATTTTTTAAATTTATTTATATTAACAATTTAATTAGCTTCCTGTTTAATAATGGTTCAGGCTGTACCCGTTGCAGTGCAAAAAACTAAAATGTCCTTTTCTTTCAATTTCATTTAGTTTCTGAGAACAGAGGTATTTTCTTCATATACAATATGAGAACTAAACCACACATTTTTGAATGGGTAATTTTTTATTTATATGAATGGGTAATATTATAGTAAGGATGTGTAATCTTTGTCTCTCAGACTGGAATGGCTAATTCTGGATGTAAATTGAAATGAATAAGAGATGTTGACCAGAGAGAGACCAGAGAGAGAACCAAAAAATAATGAGTGTTTAATTTCAAAAAAGAAAAAACAACGGCGTCCCGTTGAGGCGGCACAGCACCGCTTGTGAGTCAGTGTGCAACAATGTAGCTACCTGCTTACGATGTTGAATGGATCTGTTGTTTCACGGGCGATAAGTGAAAAGATTTATCTTTTTCTTCCACTGGTTACACTCTAACACAATTATGTCTGTCATTGTTCCACACGCAGCAACAACATAACGACAGTACGATCATAAATGCGAACATTACTTAGGCGGTCCGTTTCTTACAATATGAATTGTGTTCAATTATGTTGTCAAAATATGCTTTTTGTATGGTTTGACCTCGCAGACATGAATCAGGTCAATAATAAATTCTTCATTGAACCCATTTCTAAAGGAGTAATTAGAAAATTACTTGGCCAATGTGCAACCGCATGCATCGTTTTCGAACAAACGAGGTGATGGGCAAATCGTTGAAAATAAAACAAAAGTATAAACTATGAATAACAGGTATCCGATGTGTTTCATCTTTAATATGAGCTTTGCGGTACGTGTCCTGCACTTACATCAACGTGCTTCGATTATTTTAAATATTAGTTTTAAAAGTTGCGTAATGATCAATTTGTGGATGATGAATATCGTTTTCCAATTTCGTCAAAAGCCACGTACTAATTTTCGTTTTCACTTGTTTAAATTGGTTAATCTATAATGACTGTACATATACATCAGGTTAGAGCTAAACTGTTTACGCTATCTATGTCTACAATAAGCTTCTCAAACGGTAACTTACTATTATTGTTCCCAGCCTCATATACTCAATCCCGACTTTCTTACCGGATGGTAAAGTTGAAATTTCATATGAATGTTACGCGTATATGTGACGTTGGATGTTCCGGCTGCAGAGAGCGTGGAGCAGGAGCCGGAGCCGTTGAGCCGCGACGTGGTCACCTTCAACTGCACCGTGGCGTACATGTCGCAGTGCATGTCGTGCGACAAGTGCCGCGCCTCCTGCAGCTCCATGGGCGCCAACAGCTTCAGGTCAACCTGGCGCCACGCCACTACAACCCTTTCTCTTCATTCTTTATTTCAATAGCCTCGCATTTGACTAGTCTCACCTTATAGTAAGCGAGATGTAGCCCAGCACACTTACCGAGACAGAGCGTATTCAGTTAGTTAATTTATTATTCCCTCATTCTTAGTTCCTCTTAACATGTGTTGCTGTAACATGAATCGCAAAAGGTGATCAGGCACCTCCCGTCAACGCGTCGAGGACGAGAGCGGTAAGCATCGATGGCGGAGTCAGCTTGCAGATGGCGGGAGAAGCGAATCCCTCAAAAGCGTAAAGTTAATTTCTGCCGGTTGCATATAGCTTTTCTATATATGCTTTTAAATCGGTACAAGTGTCCGAATATTAAACTAGCGTGAGTCTACTACATTTATAGTTTTCTATCAGAGCGTATTCTTACAACAATGCACTTGTTACTGTTCTAGATGGTTCCACGACGGGTGCTGCGAGTGTGTCGGCGACAAATGCTTGCACTACGGGATCAACGACAGCAGGTGGGTTACATTCACTTAACTGTCGCTCGGCCTTTAAATATTATTATTAATACGTAATAATAATCGCGTCAATGAACAGTGAGGAATGTAGAAGAAGCACGTCGTCTCTGTCTCTCCGTATACACCGAAAGGTACCTGGCGTAATGTTGTATTAATCATGTACAATCGTCGTTGTGCAACTGAGAGTAGGTACTCTGGAGTTACAATCTAACGCTGCTCGAATTCTACGTAACTCGAATTGATGTAAATTTGCAAATTACGATGACAAGTTGACCTTTGTAAATACGATTTCGAACATTTAACACCAGATCGTTTATTAATATTTTAAATTATGTGACGCAATATTCTCGTCCAGTGGCTCAAATATTTCATTTATATCAATAATAATGTAACTTTAGATGCAGTGGCGCGCGTACTTCTGGCGTTAGCGGAACGTAAACAAACATGGCCATTAAATCTGTAATTCCTAGAAGCGGCGAGCGCGGCGACTACGTATTGCTATTTCTAGTCTTGCCGTCCGCGATTACGCGTCGTATAACTCGCACAAGACAACTAGACACCCCGCTGTGGTGACGTAATGGAAAGGTACTGCGTGGGTAAAAAGCACTCAGTTCACTTTTATGACATTTTTTAATTTCTTTATGTATGAAAACATGGCGTACGCCCATATAACGGTAGGCAACTTTCCGTTCGTACTGTAGGTATTGGTAGGCGCTAGGGGAATCTCATTCGTCCCAAGTGCCAAGTTGATTTCATCTCGATGTAATAACGATAGGGAATGCAGAATTTAACAGTTTGTAAATGAATATATTAGCTCTCTCTCTCTTTTGTTAATGACTACACTGTTAGTCCAGTGGTTGTGGCCATGACTGCCGAGTCGAAGATATCGAGTTCACTTACCACGTAGAACAAGCATTTCGTCCATGAGCGTTGATGCATCTGTATGTAAAATTATTTATATACTTAATATTAACAAATACATAATATGTTGTTTTTGAGGCTGTCTTATTCTTAGAGTACTTACGTACTCGACCTAATGCAAGATTAAATGGCTGTATGTGTTATAAACATATTGCTATTGTTGTGAATAAATAATTGATCCCCAAACCGCGTGGCCAGCGTGGGGACTGTGGGAAAAAACCCTTTCAGGGAAGCCGTACCTCCAGCATTGAACTGAAACTGATGATGATAAGTAAACATGCATCTTGGAAACTCGCACCACACAACTAGATGATCCCAAAGTGGACTCGTATAGAACCTGTGTTCTAGTAAGCAGGCGGTTACTCCATATGTATATCATATTATTATATACTTATATAGGTATATTTTACAACAATACATCAAACGGACGAACGGGGCAATAAAAAATTATTGCTTATTATAGTAAGAGCTTTTAAATAGCACTTCAAATGCGGGACACCTGCGGCACAAGATCGCCTCAGATTTCATATTAGCATATCTGATCTACGCTCGAGCACATCGGCATGTATTAACGACGTCACGTCAGGTGTCGCCTCTTTGTGTTGTGTGGACTACTCTACCAGCTACCTCTTACATCTTACATGCATGTCTTCACGCCGGGTTTCTTACGGGGTAAGCAGAGAGCACCGAACGCCAAATATCTGTATCCTTACAGATTAGTAATAGTGAATAATTATTATCTTGCAATAATTCTCCACGACTATTAATTTCGTTGCATCGCCAGCCGGTCTCAGTCCAGAGCTGGACGTATACCTCGTGTACAAAGATTTTTGCCCATGAAATTAGTTCTTACATGTAAATGGGCCAATACATGTATATAATATGCAAACATTATTCACACATTATTACATCAGCCTATGTCACTCCGCTTCTGGATGTAGTCCTCCCCTGAAGGGTACTTGCCCATAATCCCGACGCTGCACATGTATCAACGTTCTCCGAACACAGTCTCTCGTACCGTTCCGCTGCATCTCATCTCGTTTCAATATTTTATCATTTTCCAAACGTAGGGTCGAATTTTCTTAAAATACTTCATCAAATATTTTTTTAAACATACTCGGTGGTAGCAACCTTGTAGAAACTAACCTCATTTAGCGCAGTGGTGAAGAATACCAAAGCAGTCATTATTTCTTTATATGTACCTTGACTGCTTCGTTACTCTAGTAGTTGCAAGCGACCGTTGTGCTGACCGAGACGTCTTGAGTTCCCGGCTCATGTATTATTAGATTTTCTTTAACTTAGATTTTCAGGCAGAAATTTCTAGTGGTGGCCCGAAGTCCAAATTTGTGTCGGTGTATGGCAATAGGCTCACTCATTATTTCATAATGGGACGTAAATGTAACTGGTGAAACGTAGGAAGTGTACTACACTCCTGCTTATCCCTATCGGGGGTTATAAGCGTGATGTTACTTTCTTTGACTTGTTGTTGTTTAGCGACTTGCGTGTATAAAGGGAGTGGTGAATGTAAGAGAATCACAAGAGAGAATGTAGGGATTTGGCGATACTTGACGCTTTCTGTTATCTGTCTAACGCGTAAGGGCCCCGATGTGATAATATAATAACAATAATCATACAAATTTATGGGTCGGACAAAACTAATGAAGGTCTGTTTTCAACTGCAGGTGCTTGGCGTGTCCGAGCAGCAAGGGCGCGACGGAGGGCGCCGCGGACGACGAGCTGGCGTACGACGAGCTGGACTACGGCGAGGCGGTGGACGCGCAGGCCGTGTAGCCGCCGCGCCCCGCGCCCCGCGCCCCGCGCCCCGCGCCGCCGCGTCCCGCGCGCCGCGCCCCGCGCCCCGCAGCGCCGCGCGCCGTCCCGCACGCAGTTATATAAGCTCGTTATTTTCTTATTGAAGCAACACTGTGGTACATATTTTTTTGACTTTCAAAAAATTCAAATGATTAATATCAGTTGCTAGAGTAGATCCTCCAATCAGAATATGTTTTTAGATAAATAAATTGAGTTAGTTTTTTTATATTCAGACGGTTGGCCTCTCCATTGAGCTGTCTTGACAAGCTGAAATCGAATATTGTTTTCTGTACCTGTGTATATTTGAAAATCCAGCATTTAAAATATATCAGTGAGTCGATATAATTTTTAAATATTGTCTATAAAGTAAATTTGCTTTAGTATGTGCATGATGGCGAAGTAACTGCAGCCATCCATTTTGTATTAGATAGTTTTTATTGGATAAGCTCCATCTTTATAATAAAAGTAAGTAAAATGTGTATAGTCAGTAGAATGTATCGTGTGCCTTCAAGTGGCTGCGGGCACTCAGAGCTGGGCACAGGATGTTGCGAACAGTAAACAGGTTTAAATTATTTATGTGTGGTTTATATTTTATGAGATTGCATAATGTCATCTAAACAAAATATTAACTGAAATTTTAAATATCCCTTATTATTTTTGTAAAATATATCCAGAACAGATTTTTCACCCGAGTCCATTACGAATTTTAAGGGAATATTAATATTTCCGAAAAATTAAAACGTTTTTCACTTTTCTCCGCTTTGATAGCCACGCAAGCTGTCAGCTATTGTAACACAGTGTCTTGAAATATTTAAGAACGGCCCTATTTTTTTGATCAGAAAATTATGAAATTATTATTATAATATTGTTTAAAGATAATTATAAAGCTTTACGCATCGGATACTCGTGTATTAAAACAAATATTTTCTTTATTGGGATATTACTTATAATCGTTAACTTGTATTATTGTTATGCAACGATGGAATGGCTCTCTGACCTTATTTATGAATTTTTCAATAGTAGTGATTCACTTATTAGATGTTATGTCTCATTTCCTCTTAAGGCCTACATATGTATATTATGTAATTAAGAAGATACACAGATAAAACATTTAATATTGATGAACAAAGGAGTCTAATTAAATGTTCGCGAGTTGTTCTTATCATAATTCTTCATTCAGTACAGGAGACTATGGATGTTAATACATAATCGTTCGTTCCATATGTCACTCTCGGTCATTCGTTTCGAGTTGTTTCCTTCCTCGTTCATATTAATGACATGATGAAATTTGCACGTCCAACAAAAGTTACATTAAACAATGGGTAATTTATAATGAATGATTATTGGAACAGTAAGATTATTCCAGATATTGAAATATTCAGTTGATTTCTTCGTTGTAAAATGTCCGTCCTTCATGTAGTGTTGTAGTGGATAGTTTTATTCTTCTTAGTGCTATAGGATCTATTTAGTCTAGTAATTACGTGCACATGTGATGCTCTTTTTTCAAATTATATTAATATTTGGAATAACAAAATCATGACACGTCTGGGGATCCTGAGATCCGGATTCGATAATTATAAATTAATATCTTTTGTGTCACTAGGCTATGTATAACTCTGCCAAAATTATATGCATCGGTGGTGTATACATTTGCGAGTATCGATGTGTTTATAGCTATAAAATATTGAGTGATGGGATGTCATCAGATATATGCCGATAACGACAAAAACGAGAACAACGCTCGTTGCCCCGGACGGTAAAATTCGGAACCGGAACCGACAATAGGAAAACTGGCTTTGTAATAGATTTATAAAAATAGTCATCCGGTTTTCGATGAAGATAATAATTTCTGTGTGTGCACTGCCGTGGACATTAACCCTACTTCTTAAAACAAATGTCACAATATCGAAGCTCGGTGTACCACCTACATTTTACTGTTGTTATTATATGCAAAATATCAATAATTATAATTGAATTCATTTATTTTGTTAAACACTTAATCAATTCCTATACACAAAATATCTATGTCATCAAATTAGTTGTCAATATTTTTCTCTACTTGCGACAGCGATGTTAACTTCAACATTCGTTCTCACCAGCTAACGGTGAATGCTGTGAAGTGGTAAAAACGTATGTATTTCATTATTTTATTTAAAACCTTAACGTTTATATGTAGATATTACTTAACAAATTATTTGATCGATTCTATCGGTAGATCTTGATCCTTTTCAAATTTAATTGATCGGTCTGTTTTAATATTAGTATGTATGACGGTGAAATTGACTGTCTATGTTTCTTATAGGGAGTTTAATACCTAAGTATCTGGTACAATTAAAAACATGCGAGTAAGATTATTCGTAAAAGTTGCACAAGTAGAATTTTAATGTTATATCGACTAAAGTCATACTAATTATTATGTATTATTACGCACCCGATGGCATAGTGGCATGAAAAATAGATTATTGCTTTAATTTTTTTTAAATTATAGAATCTCAATCCCAGTTAAATACTTTTTTATCGATGATTGTAGTTTAAGTTGAAGATGGGAAGAAA
>DWDW01001743.1:0-11119 GCA_018245635.1 Mimoniades versicolor eupheme | reverse complement strand
CTGGACTGACCAAATCAAAACTCTAACCAACGCGTCTATTACTGTGAACACCCGCCGAGCATCGCTCCGAAACGAATGGAGAACGGTAGTGGTGCGCGCCTCCAATCAACATGCCTGACCACGACTGCTCTGCCAAGAGCATGCGAATAAGAAGAAGAAGAAGAAGAAATATTTTTATTCTACTCATTTTTGTCTTGCCATCCCATCCCATCAACAGCATTATATTTATTATCTGCATGTCATTTTTTCCATTCGGGGATTTGCTTGAATAGTTCTCATAAGAAAAGAAAAGCTGTATAAAAGATAGACATATGCATAAAATTTCGTACATTAGTCACATTGATGTATTTTGTCCGATATACTTAATCAGTACTCAGCATAAAATATTCGCAAATTGTAGATACAAATTGAACTTTTTGCGAAATAAGGAACGAATGTGAAGAACACAAATAAATTAAAAAAATAAGATAATTGTTAGTAATCTAATATTTAATAAGATATTAAATTATATACATTAAAAACCGTGGCTATAAGAATTTTAAGAATAGAAGTTTCAATATTTAAAAGCACAATAATCTTATACAATTAAACATCCATTTCAGAACAAATTTTCTCAACGAGAAACTCAGACATTAAATTGTAAACGCTCTTCCAAGAAACAAATGACTAAATGATTTTTGACTTCAGATAAGCGACAACGATGTCGTTTTGGGCGGCGATGTTACTGGTAAATATTACTGGTAAATTGAATTCAAGAATATAGGATGAGAAAAAAAAAGAAATCCTACAACGAAAATAGATAATGGTTTTAGAAATATTTGCTGTTCTTGCCTCGGATAAGGAAATATAAGTAACATAGACTGGTGATGATTATGAGCTGAATCACGATAATGGAATCATTATATTAAAAGTAATTCAATAGATAGATTCAATTCAATGGATTCAATTCAAGAGATTATATTAAAGTTAAAAAAATGAAAAAAAATACATGTACATTAATATTAAGGATATAAACATCGTTCATCTATAATATTAAAGAGAAAATTACCAAGAACAAACTAAGCACTGATTTAGAAGAGGATTTATTAGTACATTTGAGTTCGGGTAACAAAGGGTTTCGATCCCTTCCCCTTCTGAGACCTTGATTCATGCGAACGTCGTTAACGAAAGGGACGTTAATGAAGACGTGATAAGAGTCACTGTAATTATATTTTAAATATTTAAACATGTAGTTCATTTGAGATAATGAAAACATTGTATTCTAAAGTATTAAACTACCCATTAAATAAATAACATATCTATTTGAACGGTTATAAAATTTAATTACATCTTCAAATATTTTCGACTTTCCCCAGTTTCCTGGAGCAGTAAATGAATACTGTTACTGTTTTCATAGATTTCATCGTGTACAACAGTCCTTCGAATATCTGTAGATTACGTTTTCTCCGATAAAATAAATCAGATAAGAGGCAAAACTAAACAGAGCGTAGTAACTACGTAAAGAGTGAAATAATAGAATTGCCATCTAGGAATTTCGAAGGGCTTCGAGAGCCAATCATTGTAATCCAATAAAGTGACTTATTCGCCACTTTACAATAAACATTCCTTTTTTCTTATGGACAATGAGTCGCATGGTTCGATATAGTAAAAGATTCCATGCATTTTTATGTTTTTGAGCGAATGAATATTGAACCAAATATTTTTTATATTTTAATTAATAGTTAAGATTTAGAAAAATTTTAAAATGAATGTTAAAAAAAATATACAAGTAATTTTCATATTTCAATTGCTTAAATTAAGAACAGGTATTGAAAAAAAGCTTTGGAAACTAATTGACAACGTAAAGTTATGTTGGTTTTGGTGTCTGCAAATGAACACTCGGTATAGTTCTGTAATTGTATCGCCATTTATTTTCATTTCACCATACTAGGATATTAAAGCACATATTTAATGTGTGTTATCAATTATTATTTTACGGTTAAGTTTGTTTTAATTAAATGTAAATTTTAATAAAACTTAGTCGGTTGAAAATCTTTACCAAGTTTCGACATAATATCATATCGTTTAGATTTAAAAGTGTGCCCGGTATATGGCAATAGGCTCACCACCTGTTCCATAGTGGGACGTAAACGTAACCGGTGAAACGTGGGAGTGTTCTACATTCCTCTGCGTACCTCTTCGGGGATGACAGGCGTGATGTTATGTTAAAATCTATAAAAATATACTTATGTCAAAAAATGTTATACGAACCGAATATACGTATATGATGAAAGAAAAACTGAAAAGAAATTACGACAACAGTACTTTTTGTTAAACATACCATTTCTCCGTAGCTCGGGGCGAGGTAAAACAATAAAGGCAATTTAATGAATTTGTGTGCGTGGACTTCTTATGATTTTCTTATTTACTGGTACTTATTGCGACGTAGTATACACTAGAAATTTCTAAATAATGATACATTACAACTGAAGGTTATTTGTATGAACACCTTAAAATGTATTTGCGGATAACAAAAAAATATCACTTAAATCTTGCATTACTGATGTTGTGGTGAGGGACTGAGGTAATCTAAGATGAGACATAAAGACATGAGACATAAAGGCTTGGTGTTTAATCTTTAAATTGTGGATATCTATAGTGAGATTGGTTAAACACAATTCAATTAGATTTGCTCGGTGTAATCCAATCACACGTGCACAACTCGTATAAAGTGCGTTCGATGGAGGAAAATGAATATCTTTTATTAGTAAATTATTAATTAATTACTGCACCGTCATCTGAAGTAAATGGAAGAAGAATGCATTTTAAGCATTCGGTTTATGCTTAATAATTCTTGGTCTTTTGTTATTGTATAAACAGATAAAATAATTAAAGTTTACACTTTAGTAACATTAGTGAGTTTGTTCCTTTTGGCGTATTCCCATTGAGTTGGTTAACCATTAAAGTTTTTCCGTAAGCCACATTGGTCGTTTAAAATCTTATACATCTTAATGGATCATAACATTCATTGTATAAGATCTAACGACAATTGCATAAAGAAGATCAGAAAAATATATTAAAATTGATCACCACTTATCTCAGTTTCATAATCAAGAGATTAAAAACTCAGCTGACCCATTTTAATGGAAATTGTTAAATATTGCAAGAGCTGCTGATTTTAATGGAACGTAATTAAAACGGAAGAACTCCGTTTAATAACTTCGTAGCAAGGAAAATTAATTCAACAGACACGCTTATGAGTGCATATATGTATATAACTTTCGTACTGTAAAATGCTCCTAGAATTTCCAAAAAGTAGTTCTGTTACTAATTAGTGTCTTCTGCAAATGCACACAACATTTTTAGATCTAAAAAGGACTAAACATCATCAAAACGTTAGTCCATTAACATATAATATAGTGGCAGTTTCCAACTGGCATTACCAATGTTTCGCGGTGAGGATACGGACATTGGTTGATCAAAGCGCTGAAATTTATTAACTGTTGGAGCAATATTCGCAGTATTGGTAACATACTAACCACAACCATTATTGGTTATGTGTATTTCGTTGGAAATAATTAATAATTTAAAGTCTATTTTTGACTGCCTCTTGGATCATATTAGTTGCGAGCGCGACCGCCGATCGTTCTATATATAAACTGTAAGATACGTTTTTTTTAATGTTATTTTCTTGCAATGCCATCAGAAGTTGAGTTACGTTTAAAATGTCAAGACACTAGCTCGTAGAGACGCTAGTTTGGATTTGTTACAAAATTCCACCTAAACAGACAAGACCTAAAGTGAGTTACTAAACATGTGGTAAAAGAGCAAAGATAACGTTATTAAAATATGTATGTGAAATATGTCAAACTATGTATATTTGCCATTCATTGAGGTCAACATTTTCAAATATATTCCAAGAGCTATATGTACACATAGATGATATATTGATCCAATTATAAATTGAAGACTTCTAACACATAATCTGCTTTTCATATCAAATATAGAGAGCCGCATAGGGAACAAACAGGAAAACATAGGAAACGATAGGAAAACTCCAACTGGTTATTCATAGCTAGGTACACGGATACAGGAATTCCAGAGATTTAGGTTAATATGCTGAAAATCCTAGTCACAATGACAAGTAGGTATGACATGGGTTGCATGCCGAACACCCTCTCTACATCCTTCGAGAGAGAGGTAAAGATTTTTGTTGAAATAGAATGTTCGTCGACTTACACATACATATTTTAATGAAATGTGTATACATTCAGAGATATATACATTTTTGGGTTCTGTGTCTTAACGACAGCATATTGGCAATTTCACGAGTTTTTAAAAGCGGTTAGGTGTCAATGTTGTGTAACTGATATCACTGGTACGATCGTATTACGTCGTTACAAGTGAAACGTGGACATGTACTATACTCCAGTGTCTACTCCATCGAGGATTACTAGAGTGAAGTTACGTATTTATAATGTAGTGCCCACAGCAGTACTGATTGTATCCAGCAGTATCTAATATCTAGACACCCGGCTAGCGGTCGCTGATTGTGTCTCCAAACCGATGTCAATATATTTTATTGTTGTCGAAGTTCTTATTCTAATATTAAGTAGTTAAGGTTCTCTCATGCTATAACTTTCTAGAACTACAACATTTCCTTTTTAACCTTAGATTCGCCTTTCATTTCATTATGTTGACAAACAAACTTGGTAGTATTACCGGGTCATTGTAGGAGGTACAGTACGAGGTTGTACTAATGGAAGTTATTTGAATATCGAACACAATACGAAAGGGAGGTAAACTCAGCACAACTATAAATGTCTGAATTTACGTATTGCACGAGCGATACAGTAATTGCTCGAATCGAATAGTTCAGGTTAATTATATAAGTGCATTGTGTCGACCACATTGGCGTCTATTATAGAACTAATGAACTAAGGATGTTGTGTCCCTTACCACTACTCTAGTTGAGATGGGAGCTAAATACGATTAACCATACGTATATGTTAAACTCGTACAGCTATAACGATGCATATGTATGTATATAAATATCCGTGTAAGCTGGTGCTCGATGTAGCGAATATATTAAGCATTGCAGGCTTAATATAATATAAATTACATAAAATTAAATGACTGACTTTCCTCTAAGGAGTATGGTAGGAGAGTAATGTTCGCATATTTCATCTGTTATGTTCCACATTCATGAAACAGGTTGTGAACCTATTGCTGTACACCGGGTGCAATTCTAAGCACTACCAAGAATTTTAAGTTAAAACCACCGAACAATGTCTTGTCCGACCCGGAGACCAACGCGATTACCACGATGTTTCCATGTGATTTAATCTTATCAGCAACCTTGCTCGTCGTTCTTCTGAGGGCAACTGATTCCTTGAATGAGAAGGGTTAAGGTCATAGTCTTTCACGTGACCCAATTGTTTAGTAGAATTCACAGTTCGTAGGAAACTTTATGGTGAATTTCAAGGTGTACAGGATTCGTTCATCGTTTCGTTTCATTTGTATTTGTTAGAAAGTAATGTTTTAATTGTAAAAGCGCATATCGTTTTTGAAGAAAGAGACTTACATCAGAATTTGAACCCATAACCACAGAGTAAGAGGTTGAAGTTTATGATATAAAGCTTCCACTATAACTATCAAAAAAACTGTAAATCCCTCGCCTATTAATGCAATGTTAATTTTATTTATCACGGCGATACATATGTACAAACAACGTACATTGATCACACGTCAAATGGAACGGAATCATCAGTGAGCTATACTTAATTTTGGTTATGATAATTATGGGCTACATTTACTGACAAATGCAAGAAGGATATATGTATAATAAAAGATGAGTCGGCGATAGAATGCGGAGACCGCATTTACATGGTAATTGCGAGATTCGAAACACCATTTGTTTTAACTTTATTGCAAATTGGATGCATTTGCACGTCGTACACGTAAAAGGAACGTAAAGCGCTTATATTATGACTAGATGCGGTATTATCACTCGCCTTGCTCATTTTACAAGTGCGTTTAAAACTATAAAAACATGTTTACTGCGTAGTATAAAAGCTGTGCGCTGTAGTTTGAATTTAAATAGCACTATCATTGTGTTGTTTCATTGTTATGACAGATATTAACTTTCCAGCAATCTGTCTGTAGTAAAATCTTAATGAACACTGTTAAAGGAATGTTTGTGATAACGTGTTATGGTCAAAGCTGGTGTTGGTGTTAAAATTGTGTAATTTTTAAATGAAGAAAGTAATAAACTGTGACTAACATTTAACATGACTAAAATTTAACATAACTAACATTTAACTCATACTAATGAATACAGTTTATTCTATACGAAGTTGTAACAGCCGCGATGCTACTCTCTAGCTGATATGATCGCCTTCAGTGGACACGATGAACGGCAGTTAGGTCTACACTTTAGACTGAAAAACGAATTGTAATAGTAACAAATAGTATTGGTTAGCGGGTCGCGGTATAGCGCGGTCTAACTAGCCAAAGCCAAATGCCCTGACTGCGTATAAGCAGCAGCGTAAAGATTACTAGAAGCTATGCTCTGCGATGCCCAACGAGCACGCCCAGCGTGGGCATTATGAGCATAATACATCAGGGGAGGCCTTTGGCCAGCAGTAGACTGCAAATAGCTGATAATAATAATAATAGTAACAAATATTGCTTCACTACATAAATAGGCGTAGCGCTAGTACTTAAGTTTTCTTGGACTTGTAGTTTCCTTGGACTCTATTTAGTTGCCACAAAGGTGGTTTTAGGTTTTAACTATTGATTGATTTATTTATATTTTATTATATTGATATTCAATATTTACATAACATCCCGCCTGTAATTCCCGAGGAGAATGTAATTAAATTTATTGCTATTCAAACACAGAATGGTTGTAGTGCTGATAAACAATTGAATCGCTTTTACTGATTCATCATTTTGATCATGAATTGTTAAAATCAATTTGTCCCTACATTATTTAATCTTACGAACTGAAAGTTTATCCATGATAATTAATTATTATTGTCAGGGCGTTTTTCACAGCTAGTTTGAAATATTTCTGTGCCCACATTTGTCTTTTATATATATATACTCAGAATTGGACCACACAAATGTTGATGGCTGCAAGTGACGGAAGCAATCAATATCTACGTTAGTCAAATAGGTCAGATATTAGCCAATGGGAGAGTCAAAAGTTTCTGAAAACAATGCGCGTATTTTGTAGTGAGTGAGGTAACAATAGAAATATTTCATACTTGTTGCTTAGTAGGTACTTCGTAAGGGACTTCGCGAAATCGTATAAAAATAATGACAAAAAATTGTAATGACTGCATTTTCATTATTATGTACATACATATGTTTGGTGATATGTGGGAGTGTATTACACTCTTCTGCCTACCTCTTCGGTAGATACTGGCGTAATGTTACATACATATTTGATGTCAAGAATTCTGTGATTTCACCTATTACCAGTATCTTTACAATGGCTGTGTTATTATAAGCCCCTTTTCATATACCTACAGAAATTTCAATTACGTACAAATAATAAACAAACATTGACAATATTAATATAATTAATTACGAATAACATAATATGCATATTACGTTAACAATATGTTGTCCAAACGCAGTTAAAATTACCATATTAACATAACACATTGAAACGAAACCAGGCGTACATAAAATTACAAAAATATTTCGGAAAGTGTCTGGAATACATATTCAATGATGCTGTAATTTAGGTCATGAAGTAATACTTCAGAAGCTATTATCACATAATTACATTTACATTACATTACATTTTCCTAATGTATGAAATATTGTTGTCGACGTCGTTAATACGAATGTCCAATAATGACTAACCGTTTCCGGCAAAACGAACCCATTTACATAAATTTTATTAAAAACAATTTTTATACATAATATCTATATAAATATCGATCTTTATATGACGTGTGAAAGATCCTCGTAAGTAGATTAAATTTGGTGTAACATTTTTATCTCAAGTACATTTTGAAAAATCTGCAAAAAAGTCTCAGACTTATATAATTTTAAAAAGTTACAATATCAGCTTAAATTTTAAATACTCTAGAATATTTCTAATTTTAGAAAATTGTTAGTACTTAGTAGCTTCATTCACAGTTGATTAATATTAAAGCAGTAACTCATTAATTTCTCAATAAACTAGCTGTCTAAAAACAAACACCCTATTGATGTTATAACGTAGTTGATGGCTCAAATGACCGCCACAAAGCGTAATTTAATGTCAATCATAACCCTACTTACAACGTGTTAACTAAAGTTGTGTTTCGTGACAAAGGTTAGCGCTGACTAACAATTTTTCGCTACTTCAGCTTAGCGTTATTGCTTACGGAAAAATGGCCGGAATTGGCTCGAAAATTGACTAATCGCGTGCATTACTCAGCGGCCCTCTGACCTCACACGGATGATGTTATCAGATTTACTTGCTCGATTAGCGATGGCCGAACCCCGATGAAAGACACTTTTATGGCCCAATTAATCTTCTAACCTTGTAACGCGATGAGACGGGCTTTGTGAAGAAACTCCCATCGTATCATCGCATTAATATATGTATTTGCCTACTACGAAATAAATAGATGAAATGTTTCGCATCTAATAAAAATGTTTGTTTTAATAAAACATTAGGCGTTAGTGAAATTCTACTACCTATGAATAATGCCAAGAACATTAGGTAATAACATGTTCTAGTATCTAATCTGTTCATTATAAATTGAACGCTTTTAATATGTTTTCAATCAGTAACATCACGTGTGTAACTTGTGAAGAGGTAGGCAGAAGTGAATAGTACACTTCCATAATTAGTATACTTTAATCATACTATGGATTGGTATAACAAAAATAGCTATTGGACTATTGGACTATAGCTAGGATCTAGCGCAACAATATACCTATAAAGAATATATTTAGACAAAATGTTCAAGGCATCTAAGTAATACATTTGAGAATGTATGTATGTATATCATATATGGTTGCTGCGTCCAACCTTACCTAATGTTCAATATAATGGTAATAATAATAATCCTTACACACTATTCCTATATTTACATGTACGAGTATCTACCTACGTTGACTGCCTCGTTGGTCGTGTTGGTTTCAAGTGCGACTGCCGAACGGGAGGTCCTGGGTTCGATTCCCGGGGCGGGCACTATCTATCGTGGGCCGTAAAAGTAACTGGTGAAACGTGGAATTGTTCTACATTCCTCTGCCTACCTCTTCGGGGATTACAGCCGTGAAGTTACTTTTTACCTACGTTGTTCAAATTGTATAACTAATATTAAAACTAAAAAGTCAACTGTTACGATACCGAATGAAAAGTCATCTAACTGCCGTCGGTGTATTGAAATTTCAAAGTTTGTCTCAGTCGGTCTTAAAGTCTAATTCACATAATACCCAGCTTGAACAATTCACCGGAGAATCCAGCTCAATTTCAGTGAACGACCTTTCAGCCACACAGCGTCGAAACTCTGACTAAACGTGGAAACGTACATAGTTAAGAAACAACAGTATATAAACTGAAAGAGTTTGCTTATTTCTAATCTTTCATGTTAAATCAGTTAGAGTTAACGCTTTTATTTTTTTGGTTGACCCTTTTGTCGTTTCACTGTTGGAATACGGATTTCTTCTGAAAGAGAATGAAAGCCATAGTCTGCCACGCTGGCAGACTATGACATTCATTCATTTTTTAACTAATGACACATAATTTTGTTTGGACTATTTTATCGCCTTACCACATTCTTTCTATATTTTACGATTTATGAGATTGTTATGAATGTACTTATATTTATATTTTTATCGCTTTCTCGGTACTCATATTCGCTTCTTTTCGGCCCTTTTATCGTTCCACTGCTGGAACATGGGTCTCGTCACAGAACAGGAGGGTTAAGGCCATAGTCGGCATATTCGCTTGAATGTTATATTTACAGGAAATACTACCTCGCTGTGAATGCAATGTTTACCGTCTGTAAATAAATACATACTATCCTTACGCCAGTTCCATTACCGGATAGGCAGAGATTACTATTTCTATTACATATATAAATGTGTTTGTATTACGTATATTATCTGTACCTTTTATCGAAATTATTTTTATACCATCTCTATGGTCGAGTAGTTGTAAAAGCGATTGCTGGGAGAGATTTCTTGTATACTTAATCCCTTGTTCGGTTACTTTAAGTTTTCTAACTTGTAGTAGTTCAAAGTCTGGATTTGCGCCTGGCGTATGTCAATAAACTTATTCTGTAATGGGACGTAAACGTCACTGGTGAAACTTGAGTGTGTACTATACTCCTTTACCCACCCTTTCGTTGAGATACAAGCGTGATGTAAAATTTTATGTCAAGTTAAATTTTTAATTACAAGTGGCACTGCATGTAGTAAATTAACTTTAAAATGTAGCATTGTTACTGTGCATTTGTGTCCAATGCTGACTGCAAGCCACAAATTGAATTGTCCCCTTGGCCATGTGTTGATTTTGCGTTGATGTTTTCCATCCAGCGCAGCGTCCGTTCTCTCCAATTTACATTTGTTTTTAAAACAGGTTTCGTGAAACAAAATTAGTCAACTAAATTTCACTTCACAAATTCAAATGAATGCAAATTAGAGAAAATTATTAGCGTATTTGTTTGTAAGAGGTTTTTGTCGTTATTTCTTTTTTTGGTCTAAATAATGTTTATTATTTAAATGGTACAGTGCTTGTTATAACGCCATTATCTTAATCTTAACGGACAATTTTCTCTTTCGAAGTAGACACAATAAAATAACATAAGGTCATGCTTGCGTCACACCGAAGAGGTAGGCAGAGGAGTGTAACACTTTTCACCAGTTCCGTTTCAGAAACGTAGAAGAGCACTACAGCACTCCTACGTACGTTACGTTACAGTTACGTTTACGCTGCTGTTACGTTGACGTCTCATCATGTAATAGGTGGTGAGCCTGTTCTGATAATAGGAATAAGATGTATTATACTCGTGAATTTTTCAAACAGCTACGGAAATCAATCACATTATTCAAATTTTGAAATTCGATTACTTGGAAAATCACAATACAATAGACACTGATTTATGTGTTCAAATAATAGCACGAG
>DWDW01001742.1:0-11121 GCA_018245635.1 Mimoniades versicolor eupheme | reverse complement strand
GAAACGTGGGAATGTTCTACATTCCTCTGCCTACCTCTTCGGGGATTACAGGCGTGAAGTTACTTTTTATTTTTTTTTTATTTTTATTGATAATTTTCGGCGTTATTTTATACACTTTGTTAAACATTTTTATTTGAAATTAGAATTTTTATTGATAGTTATCGGCCTTATTTATTCAATTTCTTAAACATTTTTATTTTAAATGAGTATTTTGATAGATAATGAGCGGACTTTTTTTTTTTCATTTTGTTAGATATACATATTTATTTCCAATTTGTAAATAAATAGTTATCAGACTTTTTCCATTCACTTTGTAGATTAGTTCCTTTTGTTAACATATTACTATTAGCGATTTACTTATTCTTATAAGTAAATTTGCATACACTTTGTTGATATTGTTTTATAACAAATGTTCGAATGTACATAATATCGAAACTGCAATTGCAATTATGAAATTGCGCGTGGGCATTGCAAAAAAAATTCTAATTAAATTAATAATAAATATGTTATTTAATATCTGTGTTAAATATGTGATAGAGTCCTTAAATGTACTGAACGTAAAGATTTCATCTTAGTAGCATTTCATAGCAAGTTTCCCAAAAAATATTTGGCCTGCATAGCTAAAGGTGGTTCATTTATCAACTAGCTTTAAAGCGCGATTCGACTCTATTAATGTTTATTATTATTACATCGACATGTCAGGTTGAAGGGCAAGTAGAGTATAGATGTAGAAGGAAAATCTCAGGACTGCCAGGATAGAGCAATTTGACATTTCTAGCTCTCCACCTATCCCATGAGTTAAATTGACCTTTTAAATTTTCGATCGAAGCTTCATTTACCTACTGTAAAAATTTGTCTTCATTACTTCATATTTGAACTAGTCAAAGTAAGTGTAAGAATTTCAAAAACACATTCATTTATATTCCTTTATAAGTTTTGTTCATACCGTCAACAGCATTTAGTCAGATTTATTTAATGTTAAGGATTTACCTCATAATAACGCAACCTCTGATCCACGACTATGATTTCTACTCTTAAGCCCCCATTTAGGTCAAGATCAGAAGGTACTTATGTAAACATATAACTTTGCTCGAGAGTCATCATTATGTTTATGACTCCCACTGTGACCTTGCGTGTAAACCATGATTCGAGATGTCAGACTTTAGTTTTATATACGCTCATATAATTTAACATAAAACCAAGAATAAGCTAGCCTAAAAATATAAACACTCAGTCAGTTTTTTTAATTCGTTAATTTTTTAGATTTTTCTACTTTTCTCGCTTTCAATCAATGAAACCCAACCCATGGGGTCACCCAAGACAATACAAGGCGCACGTTAAAAAATTAAATTGAATTTATTACATAAATGAGAACAATACAAACTTTAACATAAATGACCCATGTTGGACATCTAACCAATGTTTTTTTTTGTATAAAACATTAACAGTTACAATTAATTTTAATATACTAAATTTGTTCAAAGAAATGATACTCGTAAAATGTGGATGAATTCAGCAAGTTCTATAAAATGGTCTTATGTATAAGTTGCATCAATAAACGTATTTTTTTTAATGTCCTTAATTTTTAAAATATTACTGTTTGGTCAGATTTTATTGTGAGGAAATATGTTGTATTGTAAATTTCTACCTTATTTTTCTACCTTACTTTGCTTGTACTACACTTCTTTACCTGCCTGTTCGGAGTGTGCAAGAGTGGTGTGACATATTTCTAATTGAACTGAATCGGTAATTACAAAAATAAAAATTGTACATTGTGGACCATTTTTTATAAAAAACTAAATAAATATACCATTCTATTCCAATACACCTAATGTGTTAATTTACCGAATGGGTTAGTTTGAAATTATTCCACAATTATAAATAACTATTGTTGCAACAAAAGAAACAAGACAGTGACCTTTGAAGCAAGCTCTTATAACAAATTTTGCTTCTCTCAAACACTCATTCAAGGGCGCCCTCGCTCCGCATTGCCTAACTTGGCGCACCGCTCTGAAATATGGCACCGTAATGTTTCATATTTATTGAAGACCATTCTGCTTGTAAATGAAATTCAAATCAATTAGTTGAGCTGATTGCGTTCCCACTCGACGCTAATCGAGTGATCCCAATCGAATTAGGGCGCACATAATCGAGTAGATACCGGTCAACCGATTAGGACTGAAGTTCATTCATTAGATGCTTTAACTGCTTACAAATTAATGTTTAACGGTCGATAAATAAGTTAACACGCTCATATGCCTCTTACACTAGTACAAGAATTAATCGATAATTAAATAGGTCTTGTTTACCGGCATATATAATTTATTTCCATGTGTACTTGATGTTCAGAATTAATAAATTCCAGCATAGATTTCATGTAGTAAAATAGTAATAAGAATTAAACTAGCCATAACCGTACTACAATCGATATTACAAATTATCATTAGGAGTCAGAATTATCTGAAGATGTCATTCGTGTACGCTACGAAGAGAATGAATAGTTTAGAATTTGCCTTAGAATTGTTTGATAGAATAAAAGTTTGATACCTACTTGTATTTGTGTATAATATTTAAGTTATGTTTATTATTACACGATTAATATAGAAAGAACAAGACCTATGACTAAGTTTCGTAAATGGTCCAGTTAGGTATATCTCAAGTTAAAGTGGACCTGGAATAATTGCATATCTCTTGAGGTAGGCAGAGTGTGCGCGTATAACCTACTAACCCAACGAAGATTGGTGTCGATCGAAATCACGCGATTGTTAATATTAGGCAATATGTTACAACTGCGAACGCTGAAAGCATAACAACTGTAGCAAGCGAACTCGACATTATATATATGAAACATGCGAGAATATTATACAGAATTATTTTTTAGTTAAGTGTAACATGCAAAGTGAAGTAAATGGCTGCAGGCAGAAGTTTAATCCTGCAACCTAAGGACAGAAGGAGATGGCGGTCTATAGAGAGGCCTATATCTTATAGTGAACTGAGACAGCCGATGACGATGACGTGAAGAGTTAAAACGGTTTTTTGATAACATTAAAAGTAACGTAACATCACGCCTGTAATTTCATAACAGGTAGGCAGAGGAGTTTAGTACACTCGCACGTAGTTACGTTTACGTCCCACTACAGAATATGTGGTGAGTCTATTGCCATACACCGGGCAAGTGTTCAGACTTCGAGCCACTATTACAAAAGGTTAAAAATATCCAATAGTGTATCTGTATTAAGTGTGTCTTCTCAGTCATTCCCACACCTCAAACTGTCTACCAATTCTGTTTTTGAGATGTATGAACTGCGAACCTTCAAAGGTCAAAGGTTGAGAAACATAGAGTCTCGGGATAATTTGGTTTACATTGGTATATAAAATAATGAAATGAGAGATGAAAATTGTATAAAAGTTATTTAACACTTAATGAGAAATATAAACATTTGCTTCAAAGAAGGCTGTCCTTCCATTACAAAAACAGAATTGTTTTCATAATCAATACGTAGGAAAATAATGCTGACAAAGAAATACGTATCTAGTAATAACACGTACTTGTTCGTTCAATAATATAAAAGTACATATGTTATCTTTTACTGTTCCTAAGAAATACAAAGATCAACAGAGAATTACGAATAAATGTACACTTTTCACAAATTGTTTTACATCACTGTTTGTTCATTAGAAACGTAACCGCGAAAGTTTTATTGGTTTGACGTCTAAATAAGTTCCCTAAATACATTTTAAGTGTTTCAACCTTCGGTAACTTTGTTCTTAAGCTGAATTACTTATTAATTACGCCCATTGTGTCGAAACGTACCTACGTCAATGTGCAATTATTATAAATAAATCAAACTCGTCGTCGAAGTTCAAGACCTTTGTCACTCATTCATTCATTCATTCATGGACATTGACTGTTTTTTATTATTTATCATTTTATATTTTAATAACTATTATTACCGGTAATTAACTGTGTTACATGGATTCTTTCAAATGAATAACTCAATATTAATTTAAATTTTAATATAATATTATTGTATAGGTACCTACTAAACTGCAAGTCTATACAAACATGTTATATCATATACATAGGTTATAAGACAATTGTACATTTCATAGTAGGTAATAGGGGAACTTGAATTTTCACGTTGTGGCGCTAAACTGTCCGATATTTAAACGTAACATCACGCCTGTAATCCCCGAAGAGCTAGGCAAAAGAGTTTAGTACACTCCAACTTTTCATAATGTTCACGTCACACTATGGAATAAGTGGTGGATCTATAGCGATACACCGGACACAATCCAGACTCCGAGCCCAGGTCGTGTTGGTTTTAAATGCGCTTGCGGGATCTCTGGCTGATATTAACCTATCATCTAATTAAAATAAAGTTAAATAGCGTGGATGTGTTCTACATTACTCTATCTACCTTTTCGGGGATCACAGGCGTGATGATACTTAATTTTTTTTCTTAAGTAGCTTAGGTTACTACATACACTAAGAAATTCACACCAATTACTTTTAAACAACACAAATATACGACTTAACAATAGAGCCCGGAAATTACTTTAAAATGAAAAAGCTATTGCCAAGAGACATATGCTTCCATAATATGGCCATACACTTCTATAATTCTATAATATTAAAAGGCAGCCTATCAAAGATATGATAATTTTGAAGATAAAATTGAGTTGTTTGGTGAAAATATACGAAACCTATTAAATCAAGTGCGTAAACAGTAGATAATTCATAACAGATTATAACATAACTGGTAGGCCATGAAACCTAGACGCGCATTAACAATATCCAACGAATAGGAACTTTCTATGTAAACTTTCTTAATTACCCGCGTAGGTACCAACCGGAGTACCTCAGAAGTTACACTAAAGCTAATTTCTACTCCAAATTAACGTCTGCAATGTTGTTACGTGATAACGTAACAACATTGCAGAAACAGTGAAAAGTCCAGTATGTTTATAACATAACATTTATTTAGTATCCATCTTGACCAAATAGATTTGACGTTTATAATTAATATCGTGGGGCAGTAACAGTTTCCTAAACAGCATGCATATAAAGAGTAAATGAACAGTAAAAGCAGCTGTGCTCTGCGATTCCCAGCCCGCATGCCCAGCGTTGGGACCATGGGCATAACTCCTCAGGGGAGGCCTATGTCTAGCAGTGGCGTGTAATAGGCTGATGAAATAATGATGATGAAAAGAAAAATCAGCGTAAAAGAAGCGCATAACACAATGTTCTCTGCTTACCCCGTAAGAGAATTGGGGGATGACAAAATGATTACCACAACATTAACATTATCATGTATTGTTTATTTAAGCTCTTTATTATGACACCGTTATAATTAGATCGTAACAAAAGGGCAATTTAATGCCTAATGGCATTTTCTTGTGAGCGGATCATAAATGTATGTTGTAAAAGTAATAAAAGTAAATTCGTAAAGAAATTCACTATATCCACTGAGATGATTTACGATTTTATGAACATTTACAAGTTTGTAATACATAATGAAAAGTGTTTATTTCATTATACGATTAAAATAGTAGATTAACATCAATACCATAGTACGAGAATGAGATTCCAAATCTAACAAGCATTTCTGACCATAACATGAAATTTGCGCTTTTAAGATTATTTATAATCCACTACTGTGGTAAAGGTGAACATCGTGACAAATCTTACTCTCCTTATAATTTTCAATATTGCTATTTAAGGCTTTATTAGTCTACTACTAGTGACTGCCTCGTTGGTCGTGTTGGTTGCGAGAGCGACTGCTGAACGGGAGGTCCTGGGTTCGATTCCCGGGTCGGACACTACTAAAATTTTCTAATTTAGATTTTCTAGTAGTAGTAGTAGTAGTTGCCACGACTTTAACCTTACTCTTTTGAGAGAAAACCTCTGCAAAGAGTACGGTAAAACAGTTGATAATGATATTGCGATTATTGTGTTTTTAATACAATAATATAGCAATGTAGGTATCCCCGAAGTGGTATACCGAGGAGAGACGGTTTAGGCATATTATTAAAACAAAAACAAAATGAGTGGAGAGATATTAACTATCAATAATTAAATGAAAAATATTCATTTTTCACTTTTAATTTTTTTTATATTACATCACACCAGTATTACCCTGAAGGGTTAAACAGTGGAGAGCGGTTCTTCCAGTTATCATCAGTTCTATTATGCTTCATATGAAACAAGAGGTGAGACTATTGCCATACACCGGGCACGAATCCAGACTATGAGTTATTCTAAGGAGTTTCTAGTTAGAAAGTTAACACTTTGCTCGACCTGGGAAACCTCAGAATGCAGGACTAAATTTAGATTGTTATTATTAATTTTAACTAGAAAAAGGCCTTAGAAACTCGATCTGTCGGTATATTACAGCGGCCAATAAAATATTTAAGGCACGTGGCTTGAAACGATCAATGACTAAGGTATGTGAAAAACATTATTTTTATTCTGGTACCATCACGCCCTGTCTCTTGTGGGGTTTGTAGAGAGCACCGATTACCAAATAAATATTAGTATCCTTACAGACCTGACATGATTAAGCATTTCATTACGATTATAACCATAAATATTGGACACAAATTCCCTTAGGCGGCGAACGAGTGTTACTTTTCTTTGAAAACTTTCCTGATTACCCAGGAAGGAATTATTGGACTTGTTCGGTATTATATCTAAGCTACCGTGGTCGATGAACAAGTTACAGCCAGTGTTAAATATTAATTTGAATAAATAAATATAAATTTATAATAAATTGCTTCGTGGCGTTGTGTTTGAGTTCGGATTTACAAATGGAGTTACGAATTTATGTTTCAACACTACAATTATATAAAAGGTATATATGATATTTATAAAAGTGAACGCTAATGTACGTTATAAACAAATCCTCTGCTACGTATGTAACATCAAATAATAAGTTTATATTTATTTTGTTATATTTTAAAAGCAAACTCTTCTTAACACAATATTATACACATATTTATACATAGTATACACAATGTTGTAATACATATGAAAGTGTGTATTTATATTTGATAATATAAAAGTTTGTATGGATATAAAATATATTTCGCACTCGGTGTTCTTTGCCTATCCCTAGAGGAACATGGCGTAATGATATAACAATAATAATAATTAATAAGAATATTTGTAGTAAATCAAATCCTCAGCAAATCGTCTTACATATGTACATATGTATATGTTATGTGCCTTAACAGATTGCGTGCATGTATCGCGAAATCCCCGCTTGCTCAATACGACTCTGTACACTCACTAAACATCGGTAATAATCTAATGGCATCGCTACGTGCAGTGTACGAGCAAATGTATTTTAGTATCGTGATTATTATTCAATCATCAGACCCGGCATAATATTTATGTTATATGTAGGCTAAATAGTATAAAATAACGTAACTTCACGCATGTAATCCCCGAAGAGGTAGACAGACGAGTGTAGTACAGTCCCACTATCTCACACTAGGCACATTTCCAGGCTGCGAATCACTACTAGAAAATCTAAATTAGATAAATCTGATGCAGCCTGACCAGGGATTTAAACCCAAAACCTGCCGATCCCGATCTGTGTTTGAACTTAGTCAACGCACCTCTGTTTTAACAATATCACTGTTCAATACTTGTAAGCAATCCGATTATGAATGCTTATGTTTCATTTTATTTATTTATATAACAATATACTCACCTTTGATTACTATCTCACCTGAATGAAAGTGAGATACAATTCCTGGTTATACACATTGAAAAAATAAGCGTTGGCAGTGACTTTCACTATTTCGTAGTCTATAGCAGAAACGTTATAGCGAAACATACCGATAAATATGTATTTTATCAATATTTCCAGCGAGCTTCATACATCCCTGCAACAACACAGAATCAGCTTGTCTGGTCAAGGCGACGCAAGACGCCATACCTGAGTTCACGAAGGGTCTACCTCACCTCGGAGTGCCCTCTTTGGATCCCTTCGTTATTGACGAGCTGCCAATCCAGTTGCCGGGAGTCAAGGTCACATTTCTGGACGGCAAGGCAACTGGGTTGAGAAAATGCCAGGTGTTGAATGTAGAGTGAGTATTAAGTTACATTTCTTGTACATTACCTAATATCCTTTAAACTTTTAATACTACGTTATGACGCTTATAAAGAAAATATTATTAAAGTTCTTATTATAACAGTTACGAACAATAATTGAAAACCTCAATGATGCAAATAGTGGCCAATAACAGGTGCATCGTCTTATAATATAAAGATGCCGGTTTACCTAAGAACCATTGTACGTTTATCACCCCTTGACGATTTGCGCATAAAGACCAAAGCCTGGAACCATTAAAAACCAAAACCAAAAATACCATTACTTCAGGTAAAATAATTTTTACTAGTACTAACAACAATAGACACATATCCTCAATCAAAACCGAAAAAAAATATCAATTGTAGTTTTGTCCACAGTAATATCCCGTCACATATATTAACATATTATTATATGTATGTATATTTTATTAAATTAATCTACTCGTATATACTAACGTAAGTGCATGTATTATTAATGTAATCAATGTACCAATGTAATATTTTTTAGCAGTCTTTTCAGAATAATCCTTCATTCTCTCCCTAATTTTCAACTTTTATAGATTTCAAGTAACTTACAGATTTCCCATGAGTTTCAACAGTCGGAAGGCGGCTGATTTATAGCTTTATCATACCTCAGCACAGGTAACGAAGTTAGCTTAAAAAGTTTGTTGAATAAAATAATATCTGTGAGTTAAATATGTAAAAATGGAATTTTGTCGTGAAAAGGTACAATGCATCATACTGGTTTCGATCGAAAAGTATTCACTTCGCAGTTTACTGATATCACCGTATTTAAGTACTGTATACGTAAATGTAAACCGGAATTTGAATATTGAATATTGGAAAGTGAATATTCACTTCGCAGTTTACTGATATCACCGTATTTAAGTACTGTATACGTATATATAAACCGGAATTTGAATATTGAATATTCACTTCGCAGTTTACTGATATCACCGTATTTAAGTACTGTATACGTAAATGTAAACCGGAATTTGAATTTTTAACCGACTTCCAAAAACGAGGAGGTACTCAATTCGTCTGTATTTTTTTTTCTCGGGATAGTTGTGCGTATGTGATGTGGAATAGCATTTTTTGACACCATTGTTAAAATGCATACAATCCAACTATTACAGATTTTGTCTTTTTTGTAATTATTCATTTATGTATATTGGATATAACGTAACAAACAGCGCTACGGGTGACTTGATAGTAAGTGGTAACCATGGCTTGTGTACATTTGCAACACCCAAGGAGACACCGATGCCTTGCCCCAACATTCATAACATTAGTTACAAAATTACAAAAAATACCAATTGTTAAGAAAACCTTGTCACACTGCTATTATGCTATTATGCGACGAGTGTTCCCACGAGATCAGTATGCGTGCGAGCGTGATCATGCAATATGCGTATTGTACTATAATGGCTACCATTTGGGAGTAAATTCGAAGGCGGTTCTGAATACATTATAGTCGCTATTGTTTCGGTTCAAAATGCAGCGTTTGTACGACTTTTGTAATAAAACCATGGGTACATAAAAAACGTAACATAACACCTGTTTTCCCCGAAGAGTTAGGCAGACGACTACAGTGTACTCCCACGTTGTACCGGTTACGTTTTACATCCCACTACGGAACAGTTAGTGAGCCTATTGCCATAGACCGGGTACAAACGGTGTACTCATTAAGTCAGTTCTGTTATATCAAACTAAGTAGGAACACTAATATGGCCAGCGCCACAAGGATAGATGCGCCGGATAAGATTAAAGTGGCTGATGTAAACATCATAAAAATAAAGCAAGCAATGACTTTTTTATCTTCATTGTATTGTCCGGGTCGAAGCGCTTGGAGCATGTTGGCTGTGTGTATTCCGGTTTCACCGAAAAGTTAAAAGCTTAGATCGACACTGTGAGTTACTTAAAATCTGAGACATAAGCGTATTTTGCGTATGATATGACCATCACGTTTATATTAATTGTGTAATGGTCCTTTGTATAAAATATTTTAATGGTGTTAACGTTAATTGTACGTTAGTCTACGTAATTACTACGTAAATATTGGTTTTTAGCAGAACTAAACAAAAGTCCACGGCACTATGTGTTTGCATGTCTGTTTCATAATGAAAAGAAAGAAGTCACAATGAGGTACTATTTATCAAAAAAATTTAAAAGTCAAAATTCTTAAGCATTATTATTATTAGGCATGTATATTAATCGCCAATAAAACGCAAGTTATTATTAGATTTTGAAAACGATGTCATGAAGATACACTAAACTTTGTCTTTTACATCATGTTAGTTCGACGCATACATTAGGAGACAACGTAAAATTTTAAATAATATTTACAATACAACCTACTCTGCTTGAGTCCATGTCTATAGTGAGGCGCGGTGGGGTGCATGCGAATTGATCTATGTTAAGGAAAATATGACTAAAGATATTCTCAGTGCGAAAGAATGTGTGTGAAAATTATCTATGTGCAATTAGTAATAAATTGTGAATATGTACTTTGTCACTTTTGTACATTATTGTCATACTGAAGTTTACAAGATTTACTTATCACCACGGTTAACAGTTTTTCGTTTAAAACTTGCATCGCAATTTGTATCATACCCACATGAAAATTTTCAATTTTTTTTACAAATCAACATTTTTTATTTTCAGAGCCTACTTGGAAAAGAACATCTTTATATTGGAAGTGCGATGCAATATCACGATAAAAGGAAAATACACTGCAGTTGGACGACTCCTGTTATTCCCGATAAATGGAGAAGGCGACTCGAAGATTAAAATAGGTGGAAATTTTCAAAATGCTGAATATCCGTTTTAACTCAATAGATAATGTTTTTGACTTCTTGTACAATATTTTAATAATATATACCTACATTATTAATATTATTATGTCAATACCCCAGGCGCTTACTGGGTACGCAGAGATATATACGTTCTTACTTTGATCCATATATTTTATAACGAAACTTCTAAAATCATCTATTTCCTTCAATCATGAAAAAAACAAC
>DWDW01001741.1:0-11121 GCA_018245635.1 Mimoniades versicolor eupheme | reverse complement strand
GACAGGGCGCGATGGCGCTCTTTGGGGGAGGCCTATGTCCAGCAGTGGACTGAGATAGGCTGATGATGATGATGATGATTACACAAGCAAGTAATAATAATTGAATATAATAATAACATTTGTAAATATAATAACTTTAAACTTTTAGTACCTATTTTAGTAACAACATTCTTAGTGTCGATTCAGTAATGTTTATTAGACACATAGTGAAGCTTTTATTTTCTTTACTAGCATCCAATCGTTCACGATCATGTATCTCAAATTGAAATAGATCTGGACAGAAAGAAAATCAATTATCAAATGAAGCTGAAATGACTCCTTCCATACCACGTACATGTCTGTTTAACAATATTCTTTTATTGTTGCATTACACGAAAACTACGTACTCTAATGTTTGAAGTATACATATTAGCTCTTAAGGTGGAGTAAGAAAAATTTCCCCAACCCCAGCCGGCATACAGGGTATCGTAAGAGGCGACTAAGCCGGTGCTAGTAGATCACGGAATAACGCGGTCTGCCTAGGCACAGCCAGATGCCCTGCCCGCTTATGAGCAGCAGCGTAGGTGGAGCGAGAGGCTATGCTCTGCGATCCCCAACTCTCATGCCCAGCGTTGGGATTTTGAGCTTAACTTCTCAGGGGAGGCCTATATCTAGCAGTAGAATGCAATAAGCTAATGATGATAATAATACATATTATTGATTTCGTTTTCAATAACTTATGTAATACTTTATACAGCTTATTGAAGACAACGCCAGAAATCTCTGAGAATAGCAACATATGTAGATATAACTCCTCGGGTTTAATGAACGGCTCCCCTGTAGTAGTACATTTATCTGCCAAGTTATAACAAAATTACAAAAGCGAATAAACTATATCGTGTTTTATATTGTTTGTAGGCTAGTGATGGTCGATTGGCAACGGAACAACGGCGAAATGAATTCGCGGCCTGAAAATATTTTAAGCATTCCATTCACTTCTCACTGACCGGTGTTGCCGCAGCTCTTGTTCTGAGTATTCTTGTTTTTGACCTATATTTTCTTAATAATTTTGTTGCACTCGCACCATATTTTCATTCAAGCGAGTGCAGTTTCAAAAATAACGCTGCAGCACAGATTGTATAAAATTTTTTCTTGCAATGGATTGTTCGGTTTAGCGACGTTTTGTTACAAGTTGAATCGATGAAAGGGTAAGGAAGGTAAATTTTAGAAGCCCTGTTTTCATGTAATGGAAGGAATCAGAGCCCTGCTTTTAAATGTATTATATATTTACACACTATCAATATTTTGTTTTCCTTCTCTTTATTGCTTAACTAAATTCTTAGTTTAAATTCCAATTGATCCCTAATAGGAACAAGGCAGGGAATTTTATCAATATCCGTACATTAATTAATATTTATGTATATGTTGTACAACATTGAAAACTTCGATCGTACTTAATTGTCTGACCTCGTTAGGGCTCGCGAACGAAGTCCTAGTTTCAACGCTTAATAAATTATTAATCGATTGAAGAGTAAGCCTGTAATACTGCTGATTAATTTTTCGGTGATCTTTGTTTCATAGGAATTATACTATCAAACATGTATGTTGCACTGAATTTAAAATATAGTTATTGAAATGACGTTGATATATGTTTTTAAATCCTATGTAAATAATGACTTTGACTTTGAAACTTAATAATGATTAATTACTATTTTATGAATACGTTTCATGTGGTATAAACAATAAATATTCATCTCTATATCTGTACTCGAGTATATAATAAAAATTAAACTTCGGCATTAGCGTTAAAATGTGTTCAAAACACGGAAAGTTTTACATAATAAATAACATATCCTAATCTTTTTCGTTATACTTTGAAATAGTCAGGCATTTAATGTAAATATTAGTAATACCTACACAATATTTGGTTACACTATAGAAGTATATATAAAAACATAATTCTATGAAGCGAATAGTATCAGATTATTTAAGAACTCTTAAAAATTATGGACCAATCAATACTGATTAAATTACCTCCGTACTAATTTACGTATATGTATTCCGAATAATACAACTAGTTTCGAGGGATCTCATGAAGAAGGACATTAAATAGGTTTCCGAACTACAATACTACTAAAATACGAGTAAATCTGACTTAAGTTGAACATCATTTAATGTATTTAGAAACCATTATGAAAATAGTTACATACAAAGCGTAATATACAAGAAAGCTCCGGTATTAATCTTCAATACTCCACAATGTAGCCCAATATTGTATACAAAATTTTCATTCTATGGAGTGTCAAGAATTCGCGAAACGATATATCATGGAAAGAATTATGTAAGACGTTTTCCACGATACAATCACATGAAAATTGCATGAGTTAATCACATGAGCAAGCCGAAATACAAAAGTTTTTTTATTATTTTATATAATCATATACAATTTTATACATTTCTATTTCGTAATATGAAAATCTAATTATTCATCTGTTCATTTAATTTGTCGTTGAATGTTATAAGGAACTGTTCGTTCTGGACCAATGAGTCACGTTTTTCCGCCACCCCTCACTGACTTTGTACACAAAAACATAATATGAATTAATTGTCATATCGTACATAATGTTTCAGTTTCTCCTATTATGCAATGCGTGTGTAAGTACGCTTTGGATGAAAACAAACAACAACCTCAAAACATGTTTGAGATACGCGCCCTCTCATACAGATTTAGTATTCTTATGAAGTTAACAAACGAAAGCGGAAGTCATAAGATTGTCAAATTTGTAATCGAAGACATAGTCATATGCCACGTGAACGATGGAGTATTGTCTGAAAGCAGTCACCAACTCCTTACGAAATATTCCACCCCAGATATTGTTATTTAAAGGTGAGCGTTTGTGCAGCGGTGGCGCCCCCACAGCATAAAAAGTTCTGCTCCAACTTCCAAGTTATGCAAACTACAATCCTATTTTTATATAAAATACTCACTGCATTTCACCGACTTCAGTAACCAATCTCAAACGTGATGAAGCCCTACCTAACATTCGATACAAGTGCAGGGAAAGCACGGAGGATTAACTTTAAACGCCTTAAGTCCTGTAAAAATAACAATATTTATATTAATATTACATATTACATACCTACATGGACTGCCTCGTTAGTCGTGTCGGTTGCAAGCGCGATTACCGATCGGGAGGTTCAATTCCCGGGTCGGATATCTCTAGTAGCGGCTCGAAGTCAGGATTTGGGTCTGGTGTATGGCAATAGGCTTACCACCATACCATAGTGGGACGTAAACGTAGTTACGTTTACGTCACACTATGGTATGGGGGTTCATTCCTATGTTTCACCAGTTGGTGAAACATAGGAATGAACTACTCTCTTCTGGGGATTACAAGCGTGATGCTGTGTTTCGTGTCTAACACCAATTAAATCAGTAACAGATTGTAACGTATGACGTCACATCACACCTTTAAACCGAAGCACAGACCTAAAAACACCGCTACTTGGCACTGAATGCCAGTACTGAATCAAATGTATACCACATATACCACAATCACCACAATATACCACATCGAAACAATATCTATTTCTTAAAAATAAACGAAAACTTTTCATAAACATTACTATATGTAGCAAAGTTTTATTATTATTATTCTTAACCATTTCGTCACTGCGGAGAACTGTGACCTCAGCATTAATAATTAAGTCTAATTACGCATGAATATTCTCAGGGGGCGAAAATACTCACGGTACGTAGCGTACGCGCCAAGGAATTCGTAACTAATATGTCCCGCGATATTCCGCCAAGAGGTAATTAGTGTTAACGCGGGTGCTGGAAATATTCATAGGCGGCGAAAACCACTTGCCATCAGGGGAACCGTGTGCATATTTGCAAAATGAAATGTTCATAACAAGCTTAAATATAAAGCATTGGTATCAAAACTATGTAAAAAAATTGCATATCCTTTTACGACATCGTTTTCAAAATCGGCGACATATTGGCAATTTTTGACCTGTTCCCAGGTGGCAGTATGTTTTCATCACCTGGAATACCTACTGCCTAGGTATTTACTTCTTAGCTTCCTTATCATGCTTATTTATAAATTAATATATTTGTTAATTCGATTGATGAATTTATGTGCAAACGCAAAAACAGTACTAATAACTGTGTAACTATATTTTTTATTTTCATTTACGTACTAACTTCTATTGACAATCCGTCTGCTGCAATGACCGCATAGCACAAAATCGTATACATCCAGTATTTTCAATTACACGAAAAATAGAGAGGATTTATGTAGTATTGTATTTCTCCGTCCATTTGGAAAACAACTGTGGTTTATCTATTTGTAAAGACGTATTCTACTTCGAACAGAAGCTGAATTTGCATCTTTTTTTATTCAAATACCCCCGGCAACTGTGTCGCAATAAGTCGCTGCAGCACTTCGATATTGGTCTGTAGTTTCTTATATACATATAATAGATATAGCTAACTGTTTATATACAATTTACCTCGAATTGGATACAATAAAAAACAAAGGATACAATAATGCAAAAAAAAATGCCGTACCATTGATGTCTAATCATAAGGAACGTGATATAAGCAACACAGTAGATAAATTACTTAACATTTATTTACTCGTAAGATAGTATTGTAAAATAAATAAGAGGGTCGGGCACTACTAAATTTTGTAATTTAGATTTTTTAGTAGTGGTTCGGAGTCTGGAGATGTGCCCGGTGCATGGCAATAAGCTCATCACCCATTCCATAGCGGGACGTAAACGTAACTGGTGAAGAGTGATAGTGTTCTACATTCCTCTGCCTGCCTCTTCGGGTATGACAGGCGTGATGTTCCGTTACATTTAAGAGTTGTGGTTCTCGAATGTTTCCCTTTTTTCTCAACAATAACAAATTGAGTGTCAAAAGAACGATTTCTCTTGTAATTTGCGAAAACACTGATAAAGTGGTACTCGTATATCAAATACGATCGAGCATTTTGATCGGTGATCACTAGTGACAAGTGTTAATGAACACTTCATTGCTTGTATATGTACATATATGTATGTGTACATATATATATATATGTACATATTTCCAACTCGTATGATGATAAAATGATACCATGATCAATGACATATATTAGTACCAGATACCAATATATATTAGTACCAGACATTATAACGTCCTCAGCGTACTTATAGTTACGTGCATGTCGATGGGTGCGAATACCGGCGGACACCAGGACTCATCTATTTTGACCAAACAGATCCCGCACTGACAGAACATTCAGAAGCGTCCGAAACTGACATACGTGTATGTAAAACATATCAGGCCTGTAAGCCTAAACATGTACGTGACATCCTTGCCCACCCCCTAAGGGACCTATCGTGATGATACAATGAATAAAGTTTTAAAAGCTGTAAACGTAAAATTAATGAAGTGTTTTTTGTTAGAAAATCCTTCATGTTTTACTTGCCAAAATAGACTGCAAAGCTCTCTTCCGTTTTGAAAAAGAAAAATGGCCGCCTAGCTCTAATCGCATCAGGGGCCGCTTTCTTCGAAGAATATTATTTTGTAATTGTGTTGCGGTCGGAAAATTGAAAATGGGGCCGTTATCTCCCTCACCAATTTATAAGGTTACTTAATGCCTTCTTCAAGTTCATAACTCCGTTTGTGTGGAATATTGGTATAAACATTCCAAGGATTCGTGATATTGTTTGCTAAAGTATCTAACCGAAATGTAAATACTAGTTATTATTGTATTTGATTAAATGTATTAGATTATTTTTCTATCTTGATCGTGAATTAAATAATCACAACCTATTACACCCGTAGATAATAGTATATTAATAAAAAAGGAACCGCCACCAATGTTATATAACTCCACGGCAATATAGGCCTTAGGTTTTGAGAAATTAATTACAGTCTGAAATAATTATAACATGGAATTGTTGCTACGATTATCTAGAACATCGTTGTATGAGATCCCGTGTTCGATTTGCGGTGAGTCAAATATCTGAATGTTGAATCTGTGTTCATCTTCTAAGTTTAATGCCCCTGGCATCCACAATATGTGGAATTTTAAAGATCAGCTGTGTCACTTCTATAATTTCTGTTTAATAGAACAGTGGTTTGTTAAATTAAATTTATTACAGAAAGTTCTAGGCTGATTCACGGGAATAGCTTCCTAGCTAATCCGGTGATTCAGCTTCTCTATAGGGCCTCCTAGGGCAAATTTGCGAAGAATTCTTTTTCAACGATGGAGTTATGTTATGACATTAAAAACTTATGAAGATAACAGAAACTAAGAAAAACCTGTTCAATATGTTCACGTAAATTACGTAAGTTCATATACATATTTACCCAAAGTGATATTACTGGACTGTGAACTTAATTAAAACTTTTAAAACTTTTATTTATTTTATACAGAAAAGTTTTATTTTATACATAACAATACATTGGATCCATGATTGAAATAGTTGCCATCGAGTGTTCAACTATATCGATCAAAATTTAACTATTACTTGTATACTGTTAAACTTAACAAAAATTGTCTAATATCTCTCTTTCTTTTAAATATAGGTACATAGTATATTAATAAAATTTTTAATTCATAATTTGTGTGAAACTCCCATTATTATAGTATTAATGTCAATGTAATTACTGAGAAAAACAAAATCAGTCACCAACTAAAAACACGATATGACACCCGTATTACATTACGACACAAAATGTCACCGTGCAAATTGTGTCCTAAATGGCAATGATATTTTACTAGAATTTGCCCTTCATTTTCAAGTATGCGGAGTAGTCCCTGTAATGCGCCCGCCGGTACTACTCTCTACTCGTGGTTTAATTTAATGGTAATTGTGACATTCCGCTATGCCGGATGCGGTCAGCCGTTAAATGGAAAACCATTTGACCGTTGAAGGGCAAAAATCAACACTTCCATGCTTCCGGAGGGAAAACAAATCAATAAATTAAAAATACGTAACATCACGCCTGTAATTCCCGAAGAGGTAGGCAGATGAATGTAGTACCATCTCACGCTTCACCAGTTACGTTTACGTCCCACTATGGAAGAGGTGGCAATAAGCTCACTATTGCTACACACCGGGCACAATTCCAGACCCCGAGTCAGTATTAGAAAATCTAAATTAGAACAATCCAATAATGTCCGACGCGAGATTCGGACCTATGACCTCGGCAATCTGTTAAATTGAAAAAGTTGTTCAATATTTTATGTCCTTGTTATAAAAGTCTATCTTGAAGTTGATTTTACAAATTCCCCAGCAAATAGCCTGAGTGACTGTCATAATACAGTCTTCAATACAGGACATAAGAATATAAGTGCAGTTATCTGTGCGGTATCTGCAGTTAAGCGTCGTTGTTCTAGTTTAAGACCTATGCTGGGCAAACTGTAAAATACTAAGTGTCTTCGATTAACCGTGATAAAAGTTTTTCTCTTCTTTTAATTTGATAAAATATCTATGATCTGGACGAATTACAGTATATTAGTAAAGCACATACCCATAAAAAAGAGGCTTTACAAAGCGTAAAATATGTTATTTATTGAACACCAATGAACAAATGAAACAAATGAAACAAAACTTAATATGAATGACATTATCCAACACTTTAATATTTAAACAAATGAAATCATCATCATCAGCCTAAATCGGACCACTGCTGGACATACGCCCACCCTAAGGGGTTATGCCTGTAATCCCCACACTAGGCATGCGAGTTAGGGATCGCAGAACGCAGCCCCCCACACCACCTACGCCGCTGCCTATAAGCGGTTAGATCATTCACCTGTGTCTATACAGGGCGCAACATATCACGACCTGCCAGCGCCGGGTTTAGTCGCCCCTAACGACACCCTGTATACCTGGAATATATCGTACTCCGTCCCGACACAGAACATAAAAAGACATACTTGGATAATGGTTGAATTATCTAAGTAATTCTAAGTAATGTGCTTTGGCGTTTTCCAAGTGCAAATACGCAACAGTCGCTAGTAACAACACAGTGAATAAATTACGTAGAACAACCCTTAGGTAGGTACCGATGTTGAAATATCGTGCCATCAAAGTTACACCTCAAACAATGTTGCATGTATAACCATCGTTGTGTTTAGTTCACAACCACTATTTTGTTTTTGACGTAACCACCCTGGCTATCTGAAGGTCAGTGACAGTTTTCAAGTCAAACCGTCAATTTGGCCATAGACTGTATCTGTTCAGAATTTTACAGGTGTAACACACGTAACTACGCATTTTAAATATACGGACGGAATAGTGATAAAATATGAATATAAATTAAAAGGCTGTTACATTCTTCTGTCTACATTGTTTTTAGATGATAGAAACCAACACAAGGTGCAATATATCCCTATTTTGTTTGTTAATAAACATTATTCGAATCATATTCTTATGTCAATATTGTTATAGCTTTATAATGATTTAATGTAACATCACGCCTGTAATCTCCGAAGAGATTGACAAAGGAGTGTAGTACCTACATTGTAACGGTTCACCAGTTACGTTTACGACTAAATGAGATGAGGGGTAAACTTACATATTTATAATTAACAAACAATAAACAAGAAACTTTATGACGTTTTAACCAAACGTAAGATGTAACTAATAAGATAAAATTTGCCAACTTAAATAGTCAAATAACGCTATCATATCTTGTTACCATTCGGATTATAATATTTTATGACACAATTTAACGAATCAAAAGACAAAGTCATTAGCAATTTCATTCACTCGATGACGACTAGCGAGTGGAGACTGTAACAGCAAACAAAGCTATCATTACCTGAATGGTTATCGCAAAATACCATATATTCCGTAACCTAATAGCAGAGCCGTGAAACTGAATAAATGATGCCATAAGGCAAGAACACAGTGACAAGAGGAAGAGGGAGCGAAGAATATTAAATAAAAAACTCAACATATCGTATCCGCTCGGGAGACCTGTAGTAGGTATTGGTTTAGCATGTAGGTGAGATCACAATAAAATGAAAGCGAACAATCAAATAGTCGATATTAGATACTAAATTATATCAGATACAGATCCTGATTTATATATATTCAACTGATGTTAATATTATATAAACTGCAAATTTGTGATATTAAGAACTTGGGAGACCGAGAATATATTTGTTTAACATTCATTAACATTGTTTCGTTTTTCGAGTGGTTGCAAGTGCGACTGTCGTTCGAAAGGTCTTGGGTTCAAATCCCGGGTCGTGGTGTCGGGTACTATAGACTATCTAACTAAGAATTTCTAGTTAAAATTTCTCTTGAAGTTGATCGTATAGCGATCGTTCCTCCAACTATGGAATTTAACAGCTTATATAGAATATCAAAGCCAAATTGAAATATAGTATCGAAAAAACCTTGCCCCATTTTTTCTACATTTGATACAATCTATCCATGTATCATGTGACAAAACGCATAGTATATAGGAATTACTAAAACACAATAATAGACGAAATACATCTACACCAAACCGTTACACCAAAAATATACATGCATATTCATTTAATAAAATGCATATACCTACTACTTACAATAAAAATGGCGCCCATGTAACATACGCCTATTTTTATAAGCGTACACACCTTTACCAACATACTTAAATCAAAATATACCTACCTACTCAACGTTAAAATACCCTACGTATCAGCTATTTTGCACCATTTTGATAGCGTTAATATACTAAATCGCTTATTATGTTATTGCTCATTTGAAATTTTATCATAGTAAAACAGACCATTACCATCCCGCTGCCGCTTGTCACTATAATCGCGCCCGTAAATCATCAGTTGCGGCTAGTACTATAATCGCCCTCATTCATGTTTTATGCCTCTCTGTTTGCATAATATTCCTTTCAATTTAAACGCCCATTGTATTTGTGTACTTTTGTTGTAATTTTTTTTTCACAAGACAAACTATCATGAAAATATGAATGAATAATAATCTAAAAATTATGTACAACAAATCCAACTGAGCGTAAATCCGATGGTATTAATACTTGTACAATATAGCCGATCTGTAATACTGAAATGAATGTAGTTATTTTGTTGATACTTTGGTATGCCGGCTTTCCAGGCCATTTGCGTTGTCGGATATTGTCCTCGTTTTTTTATTTGTATAATAATCCCCGTATAATTCCGCAGTAATAGGAATTTAGCATTCCTCGCCATGCAAATAGAACGTAGGTAAGTATTGTTTTGTCGGTACGAATAAAGAAATATACCAGTTTTATATACAGTAAAATGACATTTTTGTTGATCGGAAGGGATCTTCAGAGACAAATCTTTGCTTAAATAACCTCTAGTGCCTTACGCGTACATTAACGAACGAACGTTCATCAATTCCACACTTGTATCTCGTATGTAGAGATATGGAAAACGGAGAATACTGATGTCATTTGGGAAAGAAAAGAAAAGCACAACCATTTCGACATCAGGAGGTTGGACTCTGGAAACACATACATATGTATATCCAAGCCACAAACATGCCCACTTTAGAATATAAACGTAAAAACAAAGTGTAAAACAAGTTCTTAAAGCCAGTTACATATTTGCTATTTTTAATGATTCTGACGTCCATAGTCCATTGTCCATAGTCCATAGTTCCAATAAATGACCCAGATACACGAATACTTAGCCCATATAAAAATATGTTAATCACTCTCAATTAGCGTTGTAAAGAGAGCCACAATCCCGATCCAGTTGCAAGTAGGATCGTAATCGAACAGAGATATCGAAGGTGCCGTTGTACGAAAACGCGGCTGACTAAAATGCAGATGAACCGAACATTATGGAAACGAAACTTAGGAACCTAACGCTGCATTATTATATTGAACCCAATGGGTTATTCTTGAATAATGATAATAAAATAAACGGATAACAGAGTCTAATCGCATCGTACTAACATCATCAGCCTAATCTTTCAAAACAGAATATATACGTTAATTGCGGTGACCAATGTAAGAAAGATATTTTTTTTTCGAATCGAACTGCTCAACATGTAGGTACCGTCAGCGCCAAGTTATGAGAATACGTAACACGTACTGATGCAGCCAGCACCTGTGATTTTAAATTTTGTTCTTCACATATG
>DWDW01001740.1:0-11122 GCA_018245635.1 Mimoniades versicolor eupheme | reverse complement strand
GGTGGCGAGACCTACTCTAGAATAAGACGTAAACATAATTGGTGAAACGTGGGAGTGTACTACACTTCTCTAGCTACCTTTTCGGGGACGTCAGGCGTGATGTTACGGTTGCGTTGTCATCATAACATTTTTTACATTGAAAATCGCTTTTAAATTGTAACACAACGTTAAGTAGCCTTTTGTCTCCCTTATCTCAATGCGGTTTGATTAAGTCATTGTGTACCGAGGAGTCATTTGTTAGCCTACAATTAGAAAGTCCGGCAGGATTCCGCTTTCTTGGAGAATCCCCGGGTTGCCGGGATCTTGCTTATTAATTGCTTTACTTAAGATATTTCATTTGGATTAAGAGATACCTTAACACGAACCATTGTTTACCTTAGGGTAATGCAAACATAATTATTTTATATAAAACTAAAACATTTAAAGAAAACAATGTTATTTATAAGGTCAGAATTTCCCGCCTAGAATTTTACCTTCCACTCCAGGAGTTTGGGGTTCAAATCTCTGGCAAGCTCTCAAAACTTACAACCATATGTATGTTTTTATCATTCACTCCCTCTTTATAAATATGAAGGAAAACCTTTCGAGGAAACTTTACAGTGAAAACAATTTAGTGTTTTCTGTGTTATTCTCTAGGGTATGTTAAATACGACAATCAATTGGCCGAAATTGTTGGTTATGCCTCTACCACTTGTTTTTTGGAGTGGATGTATGATTTCCGCTATGCTTGTAAACTCATATGCAGGGAGCATGATTATGTCCTATGTCCAGCAGTGGGCCGAAATAGGCTGATGATAATGATGATGAATAGTACTCGTATTATATGAAAAACAAATTTCGCTGAAAATTAACATTGAGTTTCCCAATCGTAGGTAACGTCTTTGTATTGTCTGATACGAAAAAAAAAAAAAATTTCTGAGATAATTATTATGTACCATCCACGGAAAACTGACAGTCAAAGATACCTGGGAGAGTATCCTAGACTGTAGAGCCTAGATAAATCTACTCTAGTAGAGAATACGTTGCTATAAATTCTGATACACATTTAAGACTGAAAGTAATGTCTGTTTGATGGTGAGGGTCCCAACAGATAAATTACTTTACTGTACAATTATTATTACAAAGCAAATCAATTACTTATAATTAAGTACAACATACATTTGTAGATACTGCAAATGAAATAAAGACAGTAATTCAGAGATGTCCAAACGACAGGCTTTTTCATAAAAGACATTAATTACACCAGAATGAAACAAAAACAGCGGTATAAGTAAAATCCTAGCTTTGAGACAATAGGGTTTTGTGATTATAATATGAATTCTAACTATTGGCTGTAGTTACAAAAATTGATGCAATTTAATGCGCCCTGTGTTCCATAGACTCAAAATCTTGCAAACTGTAATGATATACATCCTTAAGGGGTAGTACGAGGGAAAATAAAATCGTTATAGAAGGAGATAAAGGGAGATATATCACCCTCACTAGCACCATTCCACCCTGTCCTATGTCTTTTGAATGCAGCTGTACCTCGATATCGTCCCCTGGTAGTAGTATATGCAATAAATGAGCTCGTTTCATATTGCAGGTGAATATAGCGAAACGACTAGCAAATGCTAGTGACCGACAAGAGACACGCACCACAGTAATTGGGTACTCCCATAGTTAATTAAGCACTTCCACGGGCATAGGCATGTTTTCACGTCATTACTCGAGTTTCATATGCAGTTGGGATTAGATCATTAATTATACAGCGAGCCTTAATGAAATGTGTGCTCTGGAGTATGCTACGGATATTGGGTACGTTCAAATATGTATTGCAAGCAAAGGCTGTTGGAACGCAGAAGTTCATAATGCTTTATACCGCTTTCATTTCAATGTTTGGATGGAAGCATCTTTAGTAGTTTATACATTTTGTATTTGTATGTTATGACTATAATTAGTATGCCTTGAAATGTAGTTTGTGTTGTAATAAATATTAACAATTTAGTTTCAGCTTAGTCATTAGTGATTAATTTATTAAGGCTATCTTATGTATATTTTAGTAAAGACGAACAATCAATAAACAATTGTAAATAAATAAGAATTTCTATTTTCAAGATAAAATTAATTTTTGCTCTACGAAAACTGCACCAGCATTTGTTTTTTTAATGTTGTTTTTTTTGTGAATTAATTCTTTCTATTGGAAATAAAGGTTGTAATGTTGCAGTTTGTTATTTCGGAAGTTTGATTATTTTCTAATTTTCCAGTTTAAATCATTTAATTTTTTTTAAATGTTTAGTTATTCTTCGAATATTGGACCAAAAGGAATTAAATAATTTTCACAAATCCAATTGGTAGGTTCAGGTAGGTGTCATTGGTAGGTGAACTTTTGAAATAACAGGCTTAGTAAAAGACATTAGTGAATAAAATAAAAATGTATGTACAAAACCGCATTCGTGTGCGCCATATTAATTTGCATTCAGACAATGTTATGCAGTAAAGTACTCAGAGCATTATCTTGCCATACATCAACTCGGAAATAACTGCTGCGCTCGTTAGGACCACGAATTGCAGTAAAAGATATTCCAACATTCATTTATATACCATTTTAAACACCATTTGCATATTAATTTAAAGTCTAGTGGTTTAGATATCCACGGCCACTCCGATAGTCTGCGGTTCAAATATCTTCGCGGGTTTGCGTTATGTGCGTTTTTTTTTAAATTTATATGTCATTTGCTATAAATTAAGTGCGATTACAGTTCAGTGATTTTAGAAATGGGAATATTAGAATGATATTACATATATTTTATTACATTTAATTACACAAATTATGCAATATGCAATTACATGATTTGTACATATATAATTATGTATATACAACGATAAACCTGTATTTGATATTATTTACTAGTGTCAATTGTTATCGTAAATTTAATAATAAGTGATAAAATATGATATTGAATACTAAGACGTAGAAGCATAAAACAAATAAAACAGTTTTGAAAACCTACGAACAATTAGCCTGGAAAGCTCCCTAAAACAGTTGCCAAGCACTCCACGAAGAGTAGTTCGTCTTGACAGAACGGAAATTGTATTCTTCGGTCCGTTTGGCGCTATAAATGAATTTATAACTTACGTTACAAACGAGAAATAAATCACAAAATCATTACATAATAAAATAAATAGGTATGTCTTATCTCTTGTCTTTTGTTTCTACAATTAATTTTTACAAATGTTTCTACAATTAAATTCGATTTGCAATTAATTTATAACAATTAACCCTATCTCACATCAGTTTTTTGATCCCCTACCATTTGCTTTCATCTCCTAATAACACAATTGTCGACGAATCCGTAATTCATAACAAAAGCAAAGAGGGAAATGCAGGGGAATTCTTTTCTCTTGAACCACAGGGGCCCCTTCAAATCCTATCCCCGCACGAGTGCACGACAAATAGCGTCAATCTGAGATGTACTTAGGCAAATGAATACCTACCGTTTGTTCAATGCTCTGCTGAGGAACGGTCTCGACAGTTATTTGGTATAAAAATTTTACAGGCGAACAGAAGAGGAAAATGTCTATTACCATGTTACATAGCGATGTTCTTGTAAATTAATCATATTATTATAACTAATTGTCATTCTATTGTCTACTCTAGACATCGACACACAATACGTTGTTTAAATTATTTTGTACAGGGTTATTTATATAGGAACGAGTCTGATTTCAAATTGTGCAGTTTTCCGCCCTAGCCACTAACTAACACTGTACTTACTTTAATGCGTCATCTTTTGTTTTTGAAAATTTGATAACGATTGTTTTTATGAAAGGTTTATCGTTTAATGAGCTTCATTTTGTCACATCAACGAGAGGTATGATAATTAATTTTTGGATGCAACGAAATTTGATTTATGCTATTCGTACATAATAATGAGGCACTAGGTATGTACTATAATTCCTAACTTTGTGTTATTACAAATAAAATGTGTAATATAGATAAAGAAAAGGAAGGTCTAAGAGTTTTTTCTTTTCTTAGTAACGGTTATATTTCGACCCGGCAGTAAATTATGAAAAATATATAGGTAATTGATAATTTGTCGGTAGATGTGTCTTTAGGCTGGTAAAATATAAAAGTTTATCATTGGATTTCGACATTTGATATTATGTAGGTATAACATATGAACTTAGTCGGTATAAATTAATTTATAAATTACATTTCTCACGTAGATATTTTTGTATCCAGACAGAATAATTATGGTACGTATGACACATACGTTTTTTAAATGCGAATAGAACCCACACTCCGGCAACGCAGATAGGTTCTCTAACCACTGGATCAACAACCAGTAAAATACACTATTTTGCAGCGATTAGATAATACGAAATTTTCTCACTACAGACTCACCCTAAGATAATAACAGACATGAAACAGACTACTTCACCCAGCCTTCCGGAACCAGAAGTTGTCTGCAAACATTCCTACTGCTGTTCGGAGGGTTGTAATTGGATTAAATAATAGTTCTCATAGTGTTATTTACTTTCATAAGTACGGCATATACTTTTAATAAAGGGGAACTTCTGTTTGTCTTTGTTCCTGAGTAATAAGCGCTCAAGCACATTACCGGCGCAATGTGTCGCAATAAATCGCACGGTGCCAAATTGTATGGCTTGTCTTGACTATAATTTTTCACCAAGGGACACACAGGGTGTAAACGATTCTGCTATGGAGCCGGCGGTCCTCCACAATGTAGGTACGTTATACTTAAATATATGCTTATAATAGGTATCTACTATTATTGTAAATGGTTTATACAATGTATGTATTTCAATGAACGGAAGATGGTTTATAGATGTGTGACTGTTTTAATAACAATTATAATGAGTTGTTTTTTGATGTTGCAATCATTTGCCTGCCTCGTCGGGGATTACAGGCGTAATGTTACGTATAAATATGGTTAAAGACATTTGTTAACAAAAATTTGACGCGTAAAAAGTCATTCCTACAGTATTTATTTTAGTAAAACATAAATATTGAACCTATAGGTATTATTTTGGTGACTAATTTTGAAATAAAACCATAATCCAAAATTGGAACCAAAATAAACAACAACAAATGATTCCAAACAACGAAGTAATGCCAGTGAATTTTTAAAATAAGTTAAGTTAATAATTAAACCCAAACACTAAGCGTCATATTCCTACAGTTCTATTTGAGGTCGGTTGCGAATGTCCAGGGCGGTGGTCATTTGAGAAGGCTATCCACTCGTTTCTTGTACAACAGCGATTCTGATTCTCACGAGGGTACTTCACCCAGGAAGCCCTAGCCGTAAGCTCATCGCAAATATTCCCCTATTCCATTAACTAATTGTTAATTACCACCCCTACTTCCTGCGGCAATGACATTTTGATGGAGAAGGCGCATTAATAACTTCTCTCGGGATTTCTTCCTTAAATTCGAGTAGAAAACGGGTGCGCCCGGTTTTTCACCATCTGGTGTAGGAGATAACACTCCGCAGCCTATTATTAGGGACGGTTTCTTATATACCCCACAACATGGCTGTCATTTTTTGGGTCACAATTAAGGTATGTGCTAAGAGACTTTAAACGAGTTATGAATTTACATAGAAATAAATAGAGTAGTAACAAATTTGAGCTATTATTAGATAACAGTGGATCGATGTTCCGTGAAGGTGAGAGGAGACTGAGAATTAATGACTAACACGTCAATAGTTTTCTTTATGCTGATGGCAAAGTAATAATTGCGTACATATTTTCAAAAAAGCACCTACACGCGCTGGTAACAAGTACGCATAGCGGTTTAAAAGAGACAGTCATAATCATGAATGTCAGAAATACGAAAGTTAAGATTTTTCAAGGAACGTAGTAATAACAGAATGTAATATTGAGATTCAATGGACACGTGTTTGTCGTTTGATGCTAGATAGCTACTGTGAAGTTATAGATTTCATGATATTCTTCATGAGACAGTTTGAATACTTCATGTGCTGTGATGTGTTAGCATATCTATCAAAATGAATTACAACTAAAATTAATAACAGAAAGGAATCAGGGCAGGGACGTAAACGTAACCGGTGAAACGTGGGAGTATTCTGCATTCCTCTGCCTACCTCTTCGGGGATTACAGGCGTGAAGTTAATTTATATGTATATGGTCATCAAGTCATCATTACCAATCCTTTTGCTGTTCCGATGTTGTACACGGATCTCGTCTCAGAAGGAAATGTTAAGACCAGTCCTATATAATATATTTATTATATTACAAGTTTCAGGGGTGGGACTGAGGGAGCACTGTTTATGCAAACAATTGTTGATTATTTCCCTGATGCCTTAGAGCCGACATTTTGATTAAGACGTGAAATTCATAACATCTCCTATGGGGTTAGCGTAACAGTATCCCTTTATTTATTTTAATCTCTTAACCCCTCCCTTAATTGTTTCAGTGATACCGTAGGTGGGGTGGTAGTGTACCTATATCTTAACGATTATATTCGCTCTCTCATATCTATATTATAGACAATAAAGTCTTAGATCCCCACGCGCCCCACAACCCTCTGTTATTAAAAAAGAATGAGTGACATTCTAACTGTTAAAAAAATGTTATATGTTTTATACTAATATAAGTAAACAAAATGATGTTGAAATGTAGGAGAAATCAAATATTCTAGTAATAATCATACTATTCTAAAAAAAACCAACTTATTTTTTTTACCATACCGCATACCGCATATACCGCAAACAGTGCCAATGGAATTGCCTTTTAAAATACTAGTACATTTACCGATCCCCCGAGATGCAGCGCGAAGTGCGCGGGAAGTGTTCCGCACACATTCGATGCGGTTTCATTATTTCCGTCAATGTCTGGAAACTTTGTGAGCGGTGATGTTTGATTTATGACACAAAGCCTATACATGCTGTGCGAGAATATTACACCAAGCGCCTACTCAGTAATTAAAAAAAGCATTAGCAGAGCTATTCAAATTTAATTAGTTACAGGCTTCCACTCCACTGTCCCGTTGGTCGTGCTGTTTCTAAGCGCGATTACTGATCGACAGGTAGGTACTGTGTTCAATTCGCGGGTTCGGCATTATTCGATTTTTCTAATTTAAATTTTCTAGTAGTATCTCGGAGTTTGGATTTGTTCTCGATGTATGGCAATAGGCTCACCGCCTACTCCATAGTCGGACGTAAACGTAACTGGTGAAACCTGGGATAACTTCTTCCGGGATAACAGGCATGATGTAACGTAAAGGCGTTAAATTGATTATGAAATGTTTCACCACTGAAAATATCTCTTGACACCCAGGTATTCGTCTATTTCTGTGCTGATTGGCAGAAAATTCAGAAATCTTTCAACACCGTATCCACCCTCTGTTCGACTAGATGGTTAACTTTTTTTTACCAAAGTATTGCAATTCATATACAAATTTACCTGTAGCGTACACCAGTACAAAAGCCTATCGCAAGTAGCGGAGTATATCTATATCTTTTGAAGCCAATCATTTCTTAAGCATGTCTTAAAGTCAAAAACACATTGCATTACACAGTGTCAGTTTACAAGGATGTCCTTAATTACGTTACATCCACGCGAGTCGCGCTGCGATCCAAGGAATATTATTTAATGTATTCAAACTCAGCGCGTCGCATCATCATGTACACGAACCTTAACAACATAATTATATATCTATAAAGATTCTCTTCTAGAAGCATACAAAAACGTGGTATGCACTTGAAATATTCAAGTGCGTACCACGTTTTTGTATGCTTTTTTATGCGGTAAAGTATAATCTTTACCGCATAAAATCACAATATAAGTCCCTCACCGCTCCCCCGGGATACAGTGTAGAGTACGTGGTAAGTGCTTGGCATACATCTGACTTCCTATTGTTTTTGTTCGGCAAATTCAGGATATTATGGAGAGAAGCTAAAATTTTACTTGATTCTTAGTAGCAGCCAATTGTTTGGGATTTTTTGTTCATGATCATGGGATAATGTTTTTTTTGGGTATGCAAACATTTTGATGGATTGGCTACAATTCTTTTTACATCCTGCAGCGAGGCTCGGGTTTCTCTCATAAACACTGGAGGCCTGGAGCATACTACACCATGCTGCACCAGTACGGATTGTAGGGGACACGAGCTAGTAACAAACCGTTAGGTGTTTTGAACTGCCCTAAAAATTTCCGCCAACTTTAAACTGTTTTTACTAACTGTGAGGTTATTGACTTCACTTTGTGATTATAATTCATTTTGTAACGCATCAAATACTTCTTTAAAATCTATTATAAAAATAATTTTATTTATTGTATGTAAAAATAACTACCTCTTTCACTTTTGGATTGTAATCGAAAGAAAAGCTTGTGTTTTTTAATATTAATTAAAAAATGATGCAAGCAGAAAACTTTTACTTGGGAAAATAAATGTTGGACGAAAGTCATCCTGGATCCCGTATTAAATTTTTCAGACCAATTTAGTCATTTTGATGCGAAAATGATACTTACAGACAAACACATATATTGGAATTTATTGATTTCTATCTTGTGGAAATCGAAACATTTTTTTATTATTAGATTTAGTTTTATTCGAAGGATAATAAATGTAAATTTAACATAGGGTACCTACTTATAAATACGTTGTCTTAACAAGTGTAAACTTTTCCAACATATTTGTACATTATGAACAAAGGAATAACATCCAACACGAAAATCACTGCAGGAGACCACCAACATTCAAGAATCATGCGAATCCGATTCCCCGAGGGGCAGCGTAGAGTACGCGGTGTCTTTATTGTTTTCGTTCGAGGGAGTACGGATAAGGGGGTTCTGAAACTTTACCTGACAGGCGCTATAAACTACGACAATTTGGTTTTCTTATGTAATATACATAATACACATTTTAAACGTAACATCATGCCTGTAATCCCCGAAGAGGTGGCAGTGGAGTGCAGTATACTCCCACGAAACACAGTTACGTTTACGTCCCATTATGAAGTTACGTTAATTTAAATGAAATAATATAAAAAGGTCATACACTTCCAGTATATTTACTATGTACGTACTTGTTCCATACATGGAAAATATAGCGAATATGTAATGCGCAGAAACAAAATAATTTAACTACCCTTAACTTTGAAGTTTCGACAGCCTCCGCAGCGCATTGTTTGGCGTTGGTGTGTCAGAAGTTCTTTTATCTAACAGGCCACTTTGCGGAGCTTAAACAACATTGTAGCGAGAAATTAATTTATTTCGGACTATTTAGTGGCGTGTAGGGTTGCTTACTGCGCTACATGTGATATCGAAAATTGTTTGAACAGAATTATCATCATCAGCTTGTTTCACTCCATTACTAGACATGAGCGTTACTTAACGAGCGCCATCGCGCCTTGTCCTCTGCTTGCTGCACCCAACTTTACCTACCCGGATTCTCTTTAGAATTTAATTTGACTACGTCACTCAAAACATTCATGGCGGGTAAAAAGAAATTTGACGTTTACTAAAATATTAAACTATTTTGTTTAAGTAATAAATAGAGTATTAAAATACGATTAAAACAAGGTTTATTTGTGTCCAGGCGGACTATGAATACATAACCAGACCCCAGTGCCGGGATACAGGATGTCGTAAGAGGCCACTTCACCAGGGGCTGGCGAAAGCTGCGAGAAGCGGTTCTGCGATCTCCAATCCACATATGAGTGAGGATTATGGGCATAAGCCGTCAGGAGAGGCCTATGTCCAGCGGTGGGCTGCAATACGTTGCTGATGACAAGGTTCTTATGTCAAAGTGTCCTCGTTTCCTTCTAAACATCTACTCAGTGCTACTCATTAACCACAAGCTACATACATATATGTGACATGACCAGTACGTACATAAATGATGAATGTTATTTCTCGTTTAACGTAATGTGTATGTGGCGCATATATATATCTAATACTCGTAGGTACATTTCAGCCTTCTGTAGTTCTACTCTGTAAACCTCAAGTATGCCAGATCTATGGACGTATTATTTTTTAAAAGAAGTACGATTTCCCTTCACATATTCACATATACAATTTACATACATTACATTATATATTTAATTCAGTAAACATTACATAAAACATAGTAACACTGTAACAGCCCTGGTGCTCGCCGCGAACTTGCGCTTGGCATTGTAACAATAGCTTTGCGTTGAAGGTCTTAGTACTTGACGAAACTAAGCCATTTATTTCGTTTAAGCAACTCCTATTTACAGTGGTTACGTGAACCATACTGGATTAATGGAATATTTAACGCATAGATCTGTGGCTTTTTTTCAGCCTTTTTATTTTATTTTCTGTGTCAGTTGTGTTCTGAAAGGCATGGTAATAGAAGTGACAATTTTTCAAATGAACTATAAAGGGATATAAATTTCTGACAGGCGCAAATATGGACTAATTTCAAATTGTTTATTTTAGGAACTCTATTAAATGGCATTGGGTTTATGGATTGGAGGAGACTGAATACGAAGAGCTGATGATCAACCACAGTGGCGTGCTGTTGAAGAGGCCTATGTCCATTAGTGGACGGACAAAATCATATATAATTCTTCCGTATCTGATTCTAAAGTCCGTATTTCATCCGTAAAAGTATTCTTTACATATAAATATTATTATATTTATGTGAACAAGTTCGAAATATCTAAAAAAAATCCGTTCCGAGCATTAAATACACTTAAAATAATAGAACTACGTATATCAGTGTAATATTTGTTACATCGTAATAATCATTTAACATGAGACTAATGTCATTCAAGTAACAATGTAAAAAGATAAACCGAAGTTCCATCGGTCAGTGATATAGAACAAAGCGGGTGTCCTGTGAAGTGAAGAGGCGCAGCTGCGTCCGTTTGGATGTGAGAGCTTCATTCAATATTTACTCTTCCTTGCACAACTGGTTACATGGACACACGATATAGACTAAAGCGGAGAGATTTTTATTTAATATAATTATTACTTTGCAAATAACAGATTTGTACGGCTCCATCGAAGCCCTGTGACGTTTGTACTTTTCGTAATGACATTTTATCATGTGTAACTTCACGCCTGTAATCCCCGAAGAGGTAGGCAGAGGAATGTAGAACATTCTCACGTTTCACCAGTTACTTTT